>CM070025.1:29773849-29906349 GCA_036247105.1 Cirrhinus mrigala | reverse complement strand
AATAAAATAAAAAATATCAAAGGTACCCCAATAACACATAGAACAGAAATATATACATAAAATACAATCTGAGGTGCCTCAATGAAAATAAAGGTTGCTAAAATGCCTTTTTATGACCAAAAATAAATAGTTCAGATGGAAAATGAGAACGTGTCTGACGTGAATAGCCTCTCAGAAGGTAGCTGTCTATGTAAAGCGCAGACAGCAAAGAGCCAGCATTTGATACACGATTACCTTGGTTTCTTAGGAACGTCTCCACATGGCTGGATTCTAATAATTGGGTCTTATATGAGTGGCCCATTATAGTGTCAGAAAGACACTGTAACCCCTCTCCCACATTCACACAAACCATCTCCATCTCTTCAGTGAGCTTCTGCCTCTATTCCCCTGTCATTATGAGCAGGTCAGGGTGACCCTTCAACGCCCTAAATGGCCCTCAAGCCACCAATAAGTGCGGTTAATATATAAACAGGAAAACACAAAAGATTTTTGGCAATGACATTTGCATTACAATTCTATTGCTTGGTGCATTGGCCAAATCACAATGTCCTGACTAGGTGCAGTGTGACCTAGCAAGTTTCCAGCACAATTTTTCTGTCCTCACTGACAGCAAAATGCCATATAAAGTGACAAAACCTCTATAAATTAAGCAATGAATCTTTTAAAGAGATCTCCATAGTGTTCATTGCCACTTTTATAGGCTTCAAATATAAGTGCTCAGGCATAAAATCTGTTTTTAGCATTTTTTCTTATAGTGATGAACATAAAGAGTAACACCATAAAGCTTCTGCAGGATTCGATGTAAGAGCTTATATTCTACCGTGATCTGGACATTAAAGTGTCAAGCACAGGTTTTCTGAATCTTCACAAAAGTAATTAAACTAAAGAGCACACGTACTTAGCGAGATGAATGCCTCTTCCAGACGAAGATGAAGATAAGAACGTGTATAATGGATGCCCACACTCTTTCTCTACTTTTTTCTCTTTTTTATTTAGTAATTAAAATAAAATAATAAAATAAAATAAAATAAAATAAAATAAAATAAAATAAAATAAAATAATTTAAATGACAGAAAAATATATTTAATAAAAATAACTGCAATAAAACAAAATAAAAACAATTCAAAAATCAAATAAAATATAAAAATAAAAATATAAAATTTAAAGATAATAAAATTATTTTATTATAATTAAATATTATATAAAATAATATAATACATAAATTATATAACTTTTTTAAAAATATAATTATTATCAAAAATAATTTCATAAAATTACAATACATAGTATATGTTACAACTACAATAAAAAACTAAACAAAATGAAAGATACAAACAAGATAAAATACAAAAAGAAAGAAAAATTACTAAAAACATGCAAAATTAAATAATATGAATAAATCTATATAAATTATACACACATACACACACATACACTACCGTTCAAAAGTTTGGGGTCAGTAAGACTTGTAATAGTCTTTAAAGTAGTCTCTTATGCTCATCAAGGCTGCATTTATTTGATTAAAAATATAGAAAAAAAAACAGTAATATTGCAAAATGTTTTTACAATATAAAATAATGTTTTTTATTTTAACATACTTTAAAATAGAATTTATTCCTGTGATGAAAAGCTGAATTTTTATCAGCTGTTACTCCAGTCTTAAGTGTCACATGATCCTTCAGAAATCATTCTAATATGCAGATTTATTATTAGAATGATCAATGTTGGATAATATCAACAGTTGTGCTGCCAAATATTTTTTGGAACCTGTAATTTTTTTTTTTTTTCAGGATTCTTTCATGAATAACAAGTTTAAAAAGTACAGTGTTTATTCAAAATATAAATATTTTATAACAATGTAAATTATTTATTATTAACTTTTAATAAACTTTTAATTATTAACTTAATACATCCTTGGTGAATAAAAGTATTAATTCCTTAAAAAAAAAAAAAACCCAAACTTTTGAACGGTAGTGTATATATATATATATATATATACATACAAAACAGAAAAATATAATATTTCATAAAATAAAGCTAAAGTAAAAAAATAACTGCAATAAAACAAAATACTAAAAAATAAATAATTAAATAAAATATAAAAATAAAAAAATTAAAGTTAAAATAAATTAAAAAATACAATAATACACAATAAAAACAATAAACAACAAAAAAAAAATTAAAAACAAAATTACAATTATAAATATAAATATATGAGCAAAAATAATTTTATAATAATTATTACAACAACTACAATAAAACAAAAATAATGAAAAATGAATACACAAAAATAAAAGTAAAAAATTAAAATAATAAAATTATTTATTTATTGTTTATTTTTACAATATTAAATCACTTACCATGTTCTCAACCCGCAGCTCAAATGGCATCGGGTTATAGACCATCAACTGCACCTCGCACACGTCGCCTTGAACCCACTGGAAATCTGCAACACACACAGAAACACACACATCAGTGAAAACAGCACTGTATAAATACACAAAGAAAGAAACACATTCAGCTTTTAAACATAAGAAGATTCACTGATGTTGACAGGCCTGATCAATACGTTTGCAAGCCCTGCTCTATAAATCTGATCGAATTAAATAGCCAGCGGCGACCGTAAACATTTATTTTACTTGGGGGTACAATGAGATGACCTCATGCGAAATTTACATTCATGCATTTGGCAGATGCAAGATATAAACTATGGAAATCAAACCTATGACCTTGGTGTTTCTAGCAAGCATGATTAAGCTACAGAAACACTATATGACTCTTTTCAGCTGAATTTTGCTCTCTGTTTCTGAGTAAAACCTTCAGAGCTGGAAGCTAGCGGACTGGAGTTACTCTACTGAGCTTTTCCATTAATCCAGAGACGGAGTCTGATACTGATTAAGCGTTTGCAAACAATGGTCCCTCGTTCCCTCGGGAGGAGATATATTCACTGTATTATCTACAGTATGCTTGCAGATTTCACGCTCAAATTAACCAGAGCCCCGTCTCACACTAATAATCATCCGCCGCTGAAGGCCATATGGAGTTTAGAACGCATGAATTATTTTCAAAGAATGAAAACCAACTGTATCTATTCTTGTCCGTCGCCTCCGAATTACGATTATTGTTGACATTTCTCATGAATTCCATGAATCTGGAGCTTGTTGTGGATTTCACACTAAAATGAAATGGCCATCATTGTGAAATGCCTAATTTGCTGGTGAGTTTGGGGAAAAAGCATGCTAAAATTTATTTGAATAAAAGAAGGCACAACATAGTTCAAATTATTTGGGGGCAGAATTAATAACTGAAATAAATATATAACAGACAAAATAAAATAAAAAATACAGGGGTGATCAATTTCTATATTATCCAGCTTTGTCACACAGCTACTTACCAAATACCTACATGAAATATGAAATATTGATTTGAATTGGGTTGAAGTTATTTTTTAAGTGATAGTGATAGAAGTAAATAAACAAGAAAATAAATAAAAAACATTAAACAAGTAAATGAATAAAAATACATAATAAATGTAAGTAGGAGTAAACTAATAAATCAAGAAAATGAAAAAATTATCATATAAACAAATTAATAAATAAAAAATGAAATACGTAAATGAACAAAAGTAAAAAAAAAAAAGTAAACAAGAGTAAACAAATAAAAAATTAATTATCGTATAAACAAGTAAATAAATAAAAAATAAGAAAATAAAAAGTACATACACAAGTGTAAGTAAAAAAAGAGTAAACAAAAACAAGAAAATAAAACTAATAAATTATCACATAAACAAGTAAATAAATAAAAAATAAACAAGAAAATAAATACAAAATTAAATAAGTAAATTAATAAAAGTACATAAATGTAAGTAAATAAGAGTAAACAAATAAAACAAGAAAATAAACCAAATTTATTGGCATATAAACAATAAACGAAAATAAATAAATAAAAAATAAAACAAGTAAATGAATAAGCGTACATAAATAAATGTAAGTAAATAAGAGTAAACAAATGAAACCTGAAAATAAAACAAATTATCATATAAATTAATTAATTAACAAGTAAATGAATAAAAGTACATAAATGTAAGTAAATTAGAGTAAACAAATAAAACAAGAAAATTAAATAATAAATTAATTATATAAACAAGTAAATAAATAAAAAATGAAACAAGTAAATGAATAAAAGTACATAAATTTAAGTAAATAAGAGTAAACAAAAAAAACATGAAAATAAAACAAATCATCATAAAGAATTAAAAAAATAAACAAGTAAATTAATAAAAGTACACAAATGTAAGTAAATAAGAGTACATAAATAAAACAAGAAAATTAAACAAATTTATTATCATATAAACAAGTAAATAAATAAAAAATAAACAAGAAAATAAATTAAAAAACTAAATAAGTAGATGAATAAAAGTACATAAATGTAAGTAAATAAGCGTAAACAAAAGAAACATGAAAATAAAACTAATTAATTGTCATATAAACAAGTAAAATAAATAAAATGAACAAGAAAATAAATTAAAAAAAAAAACAAGTAAATAAATAAAAATACACAATTAAATGCAAATAAAACAAGAAAATAAAACAAATGAATTATGAAACAAGTACATAAAGGTAAGTAAAAGTCCATAATTACCAGGAAATATAATAATAAAATAAAAAGTTAATTAACAAACAAATACATACAAGTAAGTAATTAAAAGTAAAATATATATATATATATATAAAATTAAGAATAAATAAATAAAAATAATTTATTTAAGTGTGTGAGAGGGAAGTAATGGCCACCCCATTGCTCCCTTTAAAGAAACCATATTAGTTTAGGGGAAATAGTATCAAGTATCTCCAGATCATCATGAATTTTCTCTTCCAAACACTTTTTTCCCCATTTCCATCAGGAATCTAATAATCCATTTTAAACCGTTACATAAATCCAGCGTGAATGCGCTGTTGGCCCACACTGAACTGACGTAGAGTAAACGGCAGGCTTCACTCCTGAGGGAAATTAAAGCACGGTTGAAAAAGGAGCTTCTTTATTATAGATGCTATGAAGCCTGGTGTGGGAGACAGTTTTCCATATGATGAATGCATCAGAAGACAGCACAGACCTGAAATGATGAGAAAGGGACAGGACAGGCCAGGTCAGGCCAATTAAATGTAATATCCCCCTTAAGGGAGAAGCCCATGAGGCGGTTTGAGCATTTCAATTGTGCTGGATGCCACACAAAGGCCCTGTGGCTCTGCTTATGGAGAACCAAGCCAAAGCAACGAGACACAGACAAATCCACCTGCTGAGTCCGACATCTGGCAGTTTAGGTCAACATGAAACAGCCATCGCAATTCATTTCACCTCAGCACCCTGGCATAAAAATAAAGAGTTCATATTACTTTTGGTTAATATTAATACTATATCTTGTTCAGACTTGGTGAAATAGACTAAAACTGAAAAGTTTTTGTTGGCTCGGGGGTTCAGTTTAAGCAACTTCAGGATAAATTATAAATATTTCCTTGAACTCAATAAATAATGTAAAATTTGGAAAAGTAAAAACAAGTGAACTTGTGATAGATACATGAGATGGGGGTTTGTTACGCTCTTTTATCCCACGTAGAAGCAGTGAATAAAAAAGAAAGAAAGAAAACTGAACTTTCCAACTGTTCCAACAGTTACTAGAGCTAAGTTACTGGAGCTCCTAAAGGAGACTGAGTGACTTGAAGCTGTTTGATACATTATACATACCCCATCTATACATCAAACTTATATGGAAGTGGGGTGGAAAGGAGATGGAGGAGAAAGAGAAATATATAGAGAAATCAATAAATTATATACATATGCTATAGTATTTTATGTTTTGTTTTTTGTTTTTTTTAAAAAAGCTCATATGCTAATAAAGGCTACATTTAATTTAATTGCAACTTTTTAATCTCACAATTTTTCTCAATTTCTTCCTTGCAATTCTGAGTTATCTCAATACTTTTTTTTTTTGCAATTTTGATCAAATATATGCATAATTGTAAGATATAAACAGATAATTGTGAGATATAAACAGAATTATGAGATATATATACAGAATTGTGAGATATAAATACAGAATTGTAATATATAAACATAATTGTGAGATATAAATGCAGAATTGAGATTTAAATGCAGAATTGTGAGATATAGACACCATTGTGAGATATAAACACAAAATAGTGAGATATAAACGCAGGAATGTGAGATATAAACACAGAATTGTGAAATATAAACAGAATTGTGAGATATCAATGCAGAATTGTGAGATATAAACGAAACTGTGAGATATAAACACAAAATAGTGAGATATAAACAATTGTGAGATTTAAATGCAGAACTATTAGATATACAGAATTGTGAGAAACACATAATTGTGAGATATAAACACAAAATAGTGAGATATAGATGTAGATTGTGGGATATAAAAAGAACTGACATATAAACAATTGTGAAATAAACAGAATTGTGTGATATAAACGCAGAATTGTGAGATATAAACAAGTGTGAGGTATAAACAAAGAATTGTGAGATAAATATAACTGTGAGATATAAAAGCAGAACAGTGGGATATAAACATAATAGTGCGATATAAACACATAATTGTGCGATAGAAACAAAGAATTGAGCAACACAGACTGAAGTAGCTGCTCACTTAAATGATCTTTCTCGTCTCAGTCTGCTCAATCTTGGTGATGTCAGTGCCCTAAACAATGTTATAATGGTCTATTTCACATTCAGAGATAAAGGATCGGATGATGAAGTTACTAAAGAGGAGGTGTCCAATGACAGTCTGTTTCATGCACAGTGCACGAACACTGCGCTCGCTTTTCTAAATGTAAACTACAAGGTACACTATTCATGCTATCTAAACATACAAAGGTTGACCAAAAGTTCAGAGACTATGCCCATGATAAACAACTGTCCTCTTCAGGGTAACGTTAGTCTGTTTGTGCAATGATGCAGTACAGCGCTCCTGACAGACAGCTCTCGTTAAACCCGTGAAATGAAAGTGAAACCCATTTCACTTTAAACACGTTTTTCTCAAAATTCCTTTCCTGAAATCATAGCTATCAGCCAACTTAAGATAGCCATAACTTTTGTTTCAGATTTCATATGGTACCAAAACCTAAAAAAGGTCAAATGAATTGGGTTTTCCTAAATCGCATCACAAATGCAGAATTATGAGATATAAACAAAGAATTGCGAGATGTAGATGCAAAATTGCGAGTAAAAACTATGAAATATAAAGTTAAAATTACCTTTTTTTATTTTGTATTTCATGGTGGAAAAAAAAAAATTGCAAGATGTAAACTCAGAAGTCAGAGAAAAAGAGTCATAATTGTGAGATATAAATTTAGAAATGCAATAATAAACATCAGCCAATTTACTATCTGGAGAGGTTGACACTAGTTGCTGAAAGTCAGTCTGCAATTGACGGATTTCATAAAAAATTGCGTAGTGTATGATGTTCACACTTAGACACTTCTTGATTCCATCAAGTCGGAGGATATCAAACATGTTTGACATTTTGAGCTGATTTTAGAAAACGTTGTTTTAATTTTTTGTATTAGTTTTAGTTTGTTGTAATCGGCACGACTTTAAAGTGTGGTAGTGTATGATCCTCAGTCGTTTCACTGTAAAAAAAAAACAATTTGTTGAGTCAACTTAAAATAATTTGTAACCTGGCTGCCTTAAAATTTTAAGTTCAGTCAACACAAAAAAAGTTCATTCAACTTGAAATGTTAAAATATACTAAGTGACAACTTAGACATTTAAGTTGAATCAACTTAAAATTTTAAGGCAGCTGGGTTACTTACCCATCTGTTAAGTTTAACAAACACAAATATCTAAGTTGTTACTTAGTACAACTTAACATTTCAAGTTGACTAAACTTATTTTAGTTGACTGAACTTAAAATTTTAAGGCAGCGGGGTAACAAATTATTTTAAGCTGACTCAACAAATTGTGTTTTTTATTTTTTACAGTGTTAGTGTACAATGGCCAGTTTCTCCTCTGTGACTATTACAAAGTCGGTAAGTGTATAATGCCCAGTATGTTAAGATCTGTTCAGACTTTCAAGCCTTTATGCTCACCAAGGCTGCGTTTATTTGATTAAAAATACAGTAAAATACAGTGATACTGTAAAATTTTTGCAATCAAAATTACTTGTTTTCTATTATAGAATACAATCTTTTGGATGTCTGGATGTCAAAGATTTTCCCTAAGCTCAAAAGACACCCACAAAGAACAAATAAAAGAAAGGGCCCTTGTGATAACCAATCAGTCATCAGTCCAGAAAGCAGTCAATGTTTTGTTTTTTTTCTAATCTAGATCTCTGTACAGACCAAACACAAGCACACTCTGCATTAACGTCCCTCCACAGTGACTCACGCACTCGTGTGACGGCCGCTCTCGAAGACGACAGGAAACCCTGATCGAGTGTAGCTGACTCACCTCTCCAAGCAAAGCCTCCACAGAGATTTGCCATCAATTCTGTATCGCTGCTGTTCAGCATTAGTGAGGAGCTCTTCTGAATGACTCACATTGAGCTGAACCTCATGTTCTTCAAACCTCTGCAGCTACACAAAAGCAGAACTGTTTACTATTATGCAGCGCTGAGTGTATGAGCACATGAGCACATGCCACAAGTGGAGAGAAATATCTTTTTAAATAAGTGTACGAGGCTGTTAGGGATGAGTTAACACCAGGGTTGCCAGGTTTCACAGCAAAACCCCTTTTGTGACTCAAAACTAGCCCAATGGCTTATCAGTGGGGATCGCCCTGGTAAAAACAGTGTTCTGGAGGTAAAATACACGTTTTTCAGTAGGGCTCCCCCGGTAAAAGTCGCATTTCAGGGGCTAAATGTCACATTATTGGGGTCACTTCAACCCGCAGACATAAAAAAAAACATCCACGGCAACAGTGTTAAAGTAGCCCAACTCCCCGGGAAAACTGCAGATTTGGCAACACTGGTTAACACTCACAGGCCACCACTGCATTTTTACATTGTAATATTTTAATAATTCCTGTTTATAGTGCTGCATATTAGCAAAAGTAGATATTAAAAATAGGTTAAAATGAAAAATCTGATTACAAAAAAAAAAAACTACATATTCTTGCAACTAATTTTTAATTATTTAAAATAAATTAATTACATCAAATAAAAAAAAAATACATACATAATGATTTAAAGTACATAAATAAACTAGTTAAAATACAACTGTTTAAAAGGAACAAGAATTTTAAATTATTTAAATTAAATTTCTTTTTTTTTTAAGCTTAATCCTTAGTAAATATACAGTACAGTAGTTCTACCTACTAAAAATATAAAACATCATATGATAACACTAAAATGGCAGTGGCAACAGTTAAATGAAGTCAAGATGCCACTACACATTATCATTAGCTGATGTTATTGTTTTCTTAGATCTCCAATATTTTGCAAGAAAATAAGGATTAAATTAAAACAAATAAAAAAATATATACATAATGATTTAAAGTATATAAATAAATAAATAAATAAATAAGTTAAAATACAATTATTTAAAATAAACAATTTTCAATTATTTAAATTAAATTTCTTTTATTTTTTTAATGCTTACTAAATGTACAGTACATACTGCATTCTACCAACTACAAATATAAAACATCACATGAAAAAAAACAATATAAATCTGCAATAAATCTCCAATATTTTGCAAAAAAATATGGATTATACTGAGCTAAGCTGTCATAAAATGTCAAGAGTCAACAAGAGCCTTTTTTTAACCTTATTTTACCTTCTCATTACATGTCTATAAGTGTTGTTTTATTATATTGCAATAAAAACATTCTTATGCAATATTTTTTCTAAATTAAAATACTTTAAATGAAAAGAAATGCTAGCATGAATTAAAACGGCTTTGAGGCTATTTTTCATTACAGTACTGAGAAAATAAATAATAAATTATTTGAAAAATATATTAAATAAGAATTTAAAATAAAAAATAAGGATTTAAAATAAATAATTTAAAAATAAATTAATTTGACATGAATTATTTTAAAAAATAATTAAAAAAAATAAATAACACTCTAGATAAGCTTCAAAAGACTAAAAAAAAAATCTGTTTCCACTGATACGGCTCCTTTTTTTAGTCAATCTTCCTAAAGCTGGACTGTTTTTACAAACCTCTAAAACTGCGAGGCCGCCGGAGACAATGTGCTGATAAAGATATTAATTTGCAATTATAATGATTTCAATGAAATGTTAATGGCATAATTCAGATATGCACTTGTATTGTTTTGCATTTACAGTTTTGTGTGGCAATCAGATCAAATAATACAAAAAACAGAGGGTCAAGTTGAGAGCACTTCATTGTGGGAGACAAAACCTAGTGCAGTGTGCTCTGCATACTTCATATTTTGGAAAATAGTAGCAGGGCATACAGAAAATGCAGTTTGCAAACTAAAACTACTTCTAAAACTAAGAGGTCAGTATGCCGTTCCCAATAAGCCCAAGGTCGTGCATTTGCAAATGCCTGTGGTTTTGGGTGAGTGTGTTTGTCTCCAGCAGGACGGCAGTCATTATACAGCCCCACACTGTGTCGTCGTCCATTACAGTTTAGCAGTTCAGACTGTGGGTCTGCTGTGGACATCTGCTGGTGTAAGAGCTCCATCCCACATACACAAGCACGTCAAATACTTGCCCTTTTGAGCGAGGCCTCACAATAAACCGCTCTAAGTGGTGTTGAGATCTGGCAGGTGAAGACGTATACAGACATTGAACCCAAGACGCAGGATGGATGCACCTGTCAGCATGGCTGAATCCCATCTGCAGGGGTCAGGAAGCTTCCAGGACTTTTACAGTGAGTGGGGAAAGCAAGAAAACCTTTGAAAAGCTGCTCCATCTGTTCACTAACAAGCACCTTTTTCACACGCACCTCTTCCCAACTGCAACGCTGCCTGACCGTTACAACGACAGCTCAGTGGCTGCACCGCAGATCTGGGGAAGCAAGAGTTTTGCACAGCCTGAAAATCAAGGGAGAGCGAGAACTCCCCGCGTGGGAACTCCTGCAGGTCATAACAAATGTTAACGAGAGATGAATTGGCTCGTTAGAAAGTGCTGATTATCAGCACTCGCACAGCATGTGAGCAGCTGTTCGCCCACATGCAACACACACACCGAGATACTACACATACACAAATGCATTCAAAATATGATATATAAATGAAATAAGGCGACAAATAAATTATTGTAATAATTCCTGTATTATAGTGCTGCTTAGTAGAGTAAAAGTAGATATTAAATCAGTTAAATAGCGATAAAAAAACCTACCAAGGCTTGCAATAAATGTTTAATTATTTAATTTAAATTTAAATTTAAAAGACAGGCAGACAGACAGACAGACAGATAGACAGATAGATAGATAGACAGATATACAGTTATAGTTATATATTGATTTAAAGTAAATAAATAAATGCTTATTTAAAATACAATTATTTATAATTATCTTAAATGCCTTTTGTATTTACAGTAAATTTTAAACATGATGTATTTATTTTACATTTATTTTTATATATTTAAAATTACTAATTTATTTATTTTAAGTAATTAAAAATATTATTATAATGATGTTTCCATTATTAATGTTATAGCAAACCATGTTTACGTATTTAATTGTATGTACTTATTTAAAATGTATTTTCATTTATTTAAAATTATTTATATTAAATGCCTTTTTTATTAATACTATATTTTAAAACATGATGTATTTATGTAACTTTTATATATTTAAAATTACCAATTTATTTAAAGTAATTAATAAATTATTATTTATAATATTTTAAATGTTACAGCAAATCATGTATTCATGCATTTAATTGTACTTATTTAAAATGTATTTTCATTTATTTAAAATGATTTATTTAATTCATTCATTTAATTATATAATTATTTTAAATATGAACGAATGAATGAATGCTTATTAAAAATATAATTATTTAAACTTATTATTCATTTTAAATGCCTTTTGTATTTTTAATATATTTTAAAACATGTATTTATTTTAAATGTATTTTTATATATTTGAAATGACTAATTAATTTATTTTAAGTAACTAAAATTATTATGATTTATTCATTATTAATGTCACAGCAAATGTATTTAATTGTACTTATACTTATTTAAAACTTATTTTTATTTATTTAAAATTATTTATTTAAAATAAATTATAAAATCTTTTATTTACATTTTAAATTACTAATTATAATTTTCAAAACATAATAAATATTATTATTTATTTTCATTTATTTATTAATTATAGAATTATTTTAAATATGAATGCACAAATGCATGCATGAATGAATGAATGAATTATTAAAAATACAATTATTTAAATGCATTATTCATTTATTTTAAATGTCTTTTGTATTGATAATATATTTTAAAACATGATGTATGACATTTATTTTTATATATTTGAAATGTCCAATTTATTTTAAGTAATTACAATTATTATTATTATTATTATTATTATTATTATTATTATTATTATTATAAATAATAATTTATTCATTAATAATGTTAAAGCAAATCACGTATTTATGTACTTAATTGTACATACTTATTTAAAATGTATTTTCATTTATTTAAAATTATTTATTTAAAATAAAGAATAAAATAAACTTTTTTTTAAATTGCTAATTAAACATGTATAAAACAGTATGTATTTATTTTAAATGTATTTTTATTTATTTTCATTTATTTATTAATTTAATTATATCATTATTTATTTTAAATATTAATGAATGAATGAATGAATGAATGAGAAAAAAGTATGAAAACTCCTCTTTCCTCTGATATGGCCCCTTTAATTTGTCCATATTCCTGAAGCTGGACTGCTTGTACAAACCGCTGAAACAGCATCAGGCCACGAGGCCGCCTGAGACAAAGTCCTGATAAAGATGTTAAAGAGTGTTTAATGCCTCATTACGTGCGTAATGGAGAAGGAGATATCTCTCTCTCTCCCTACAACAGCCATCCGTTTAGGAGACAGGATAAAGCTCTCTCCTCCTGCTGTTCCGCTGGAAGACACACAACTCCAGACACCTGCACCGCTTCTGAGATCCGGCCATGCTGAGAGCCGGAGGATATCTGCCCTGAGCTCTTCTGAAAACACGTTTTACCCTATGAAATACATCTCACTCCACATAAAACCACAAAAACAACCACAATGCTGAACAAGTATACCCCTCAAGTCAATATAGTACAGGTATTTACATCACTGTGCACACCAGCCTCAAAAAATATTTAGAAACGTAAAAATGTCCAAATGTCATTGCATTAGATAACAGTAAAGAAAAATGAAAAGAAAAATACCATAAGCATGCTTGTCAAGCAAACTTCAACTTGTTGACTTCATACATCCAAAAAAATAATCATCAAAACACCAGTAAAAAGTAACTGAGCAAAAATAAGTTGAATTAAGTTTTCAGATGCCATGTTGGTATGTTATATCTAATGAAATGATATTCAGATAATGTGTACTTTTTCGGTTCACTGTATCTATTTCCAGAAAGTTACACCAGGCAAAAGCAGCACGGCTGGTTGAGTTCACAAACTGATAGCGCTGACAGCGTCCACGGTGGATCAACACGGGCTACAGCTGATAAAATCATCTCACTTCAAGGAAACCTGCATGAAATGCTAGACTAAATAGCAACGCTTTTACCCAAAGTCAACATGAAAAAAAATTAGGCCCATTTTTAACAAACAAGACTGACCAATAAAATCTAAAATTCCAGACAGCAGTATAATGAGTCAACACAGTCTAACAAAGCAAAAACGTGATGGACTAAATCAAGTCCCGACCTACATTATATCCAGCTTAATATTTAGTTTCCCTCACAAATGTGTCAAATTACAAACTATGCATTACAAATCCTTTCGCCAATAATGGAATCCTGAAGAAACCAGACAGCAGATTTAACAAGAGGAGAACATTAATGTTGACCACTATACATATATAAAGCATAATGGCACAGTTTTTTAAAAATCTGAAAGTACACCTAGCATCACTCAGTCAAGCGTTATAATATGACATTATGATAATTTAAGGCATCTTTACACAGCCGATTTAAGGCTGATCTCTGTGTTGGCTCAGAAGTCAGTGTAAAGACGTAATGCCGCATTAAAGCAGACCTAAAATATGCCGGGTCTGACCCGCCTCAGTCCCTAGTATCAAAGGCAACGCAATGCTGTTTTGATTCAGTGTAAACGAAATGCGAAACAGTCATGATGAGAGCCAATCATGATTTCACTTTTTATTTTTTCATTTTATTTATATTATCTTATTATTTTAGTGGGTAGAATAAGTTTTGGGTAAATTAATTTCAATTTAAGCCTCATATCCTCGCAAGTCGCGACTCATGATTCTCAGCTTGTCTTGATAGAGAGGACTCTCTTTTTGTTATTTTCCCGTTTTTGCAAGTTAACTGCTTGGTTACATCAGAAACAAGTTTCTCAGTCATGAGGAAAGTAGGAAACTGGCTCCGAACTTCAACAGCACATATCTTCAATTTCCCTCTTTTCACTTGCTTTCCTTTGCTTTTAAATAGCTAATGCGTAGTGCACATTTTACTTTCACTTTTAAATTAGCGGCATTCCACGCCAATTGCTTGAATCCAATTCAAACAACAACAGAATACAATAAACTCACTTAGCCTATAAATTAATCATGGAACTTTTATTAAAAAAAAACGAATACTAATAGCTAACACCATGCTATATGCCTAATATAAAATAACAAATAACTTAGGCTAGGCCTACATAAAAGGAACCAAATAAATATTAAAAAAAAAAAATCAGCAAACACCGTAGAACCAAATAAATAAGAAACAAATGTTCAAAAAAAAAGTCAACAGGCTTTTTAAAATAAAAAAACATTGCCAAACTTCCACCATCGTCTTGTCTGTGGTCTTGTCTGAAGCTAACATTGTGACGAACCGTCCAACGCAGATACACTGTAGCAGGCGCAGGAAATTTAAATGTATTGCCGTTACATTTTAAAATGTGGTGTTTTTATTTATTTCGTGTTTTATATTATTTGTTCTTTTTTATATTCGTTATTTAATTTTATAGCATTTGTTTTTGTTAAAACTAATTTTAAAATTGTAGTTATTCTAAAAGTATGTTTCCCACTATTTTAATTCCTGTGTAAATGGATTTATGCCGCTTCAGAACAGCAGAAAACCCAGGAGAGATAGCCTTTACGGTTAGAGAATTACAAGGATACGGTACAAAATATTGATTTGATGTCATTTTCAAATTTTCAACGTTCTGCACATATTACAAGAGCTTGTCACCCAGTAATAAGCACTGTTATTCAACGAAATTGACATTAGACAGTGGATAACTTTTTGAAAATCTGTAATCTGAGGGTGCAAAAAAATCTAATTATTGAGAAAATTGCCTTTAAAGTTGTCCAAATGAAGTTCCTAGCAATCTTATTATCTTATATACTTAATATCCTAATGATTTTTGGCATAAATTTTGACCCATACAACGTATTGTTGGCTATTGCTACAAACCAGTGCTACTTATGACTGGTTTTGTTGTCCAGGGTCACATATTATGACTAGAGGACTCATATTTTAGCTGGACCCAACAGTTTAAAGTTAAAACATCTTAATGATGAATTTGTTTCTTACAAACATGCAGCTTTTCGCTTCACGAGACAATAATTGATGGACTGAGTCGTGTGGATTACTTGTGAATCATTGTAATGTTTTATCAGCCGTTAATAGCATATATATGGTGTTAATCGATTATGCTACTATTTTATGCTCTTTACAGAGTAAGCTCAGACTTCTAGCACTGCAGAAATAATTGTATGATTGTCATGCACACAACCCTTTTGTACATTCTTAGACTCATGCTGTTCTTTTTGGTTAGTTCCTGTCAAGCAGGACGGCAGATTAAAGCTTTACCACAGGAACAGTTTAGATCAGTTTGTACAGAATAACTCAGGAGAGAACACAAGGTCACTAGATGTCACAGAGATAATTACACAGTCCTGTTGTACTTTAAAACTTCGTTTTTGCTGCCATTAGGTTTCCTTTATTAAACTCTATTCATTCCAGTTTAATGTGCAACCATTAAGTCATTCATTCACAGTAACAAGACTGCAAACACAGTCTCCACATCCGAATATGCATACATCCCTACTATACTGTATGCAAAAAGCAGTATGATAAATGAGTAGAATCTCCAAATATATATATATATAGGGTCATTCCATGCCAACTCAACCAGAGGGTCCTTGACCAAAACATTTTTGATTTTTCTAATATTTTTTCTGAAGAAAGATAGACATGTATAGTGATGAAAGCCAAAATATTTAATGCCATAGAAGAATATTTACTGAGTAATCCACTATTTTGTAGAGGGGGTCATGATGGCAATTTTCACCTGAGATTTAGCCAAATTACATGGGGGTTAAAATGACTTTAAAAAGATGGCGGCATCATAACGTTATTTTTACACATAGATTGGTAGGTCTGTTAGTAAAATCTGCTGACTTTAGCAATCTTTGTTACATTATGTGCCAAAGGTGACCATTAAAAAATGGGGAAACAGCACTTTTCAAGTTTTTCTCCAAAGTTTGCATGCCTGTAACTCAAGAAGTATTAAAGATATCTTAATGCCCTTTTAGATTTTGGGTCTTAACCAACTTTCATTTTGGCATCTTCATTTTTATGGCCCTGTATGGTTCAGTTCCAGCGATACTGAAATTTCAATATGGCTCCAGGAGTGAATTGTTAAGTTGTACACATTTTCAGTGGTCAAAAACCAAATGTGGGTCATTTTGCAAACATATGATACTTCTTTTCTTTAAAGAGGAATAAAGCACAAATAATGTTGAGACTAGAGATGTATCTCGTTTCCTTCCATCAAGACAACTGCATTGAACATACTTGTCTGAGTATATATTTCTTCCCAAGGTTTGCACACCTATGACTTAAGAAGCATTAAATATATTGCAATATGATTCTAGATTCTACTTCTTAATAAACTTCTTTTGGAATCTTTATTTTCAAGGCCCTACATCGTTTAGTCCCAGAGATAATGTGGTCTCAATGAGGCTCCATGTCCAGATTGTTGAATATTACCCAATTTCAGTGGACGAAAACCAAATGTTGGTCACTTTGTATACAGTTGATACTTATTTTATTTAAAGAACAATGTCTGAAGAAGAAATAATGATAAAATTAGAACTGCATTTTGGTTCCCTTAATCAAAACAATTATAGAACATACCTGTTTGAGTCTCATAGATGTTCTTTTTCCAAAATGTGTGTGGCTGTAACTAAATCTTGATATGAAAAAGTATCATATTTTCTCAAACTTACTCACATTTTGTTTTTGACCACTGAAAATGTATACATTTTAACGATTTACTCAAGGAGCCATATTGAAATTCCAATATCTCTGGGACCGAATC
Organism: Cirrhinus mrigala; assembly: GCA_036247105.1. Classification (NCBI taxonomy): domain Eukaryota; kingdom Metazoa; phylum Chordata; class Actinopteri; order Cypriniformes; family Cyprinidae; genus Cirrhinus; species Cirrhinus mrigala. The sequence goes on along the minus strand of CM070025.1, from coordinate 29,888,852 downwards.
TCATAGGGCCTTAAAAATGAAGATGGCAGAAGGAAAGTTTGTAAAGACCCAATATCTAACATAGCAGTAAGATATCTGTAATACCTTTTGAATTACAGGCATGCAAACTTTGGAGAAAAACGTGAAAAGTGCTGTTTTCCCATTTTTGAATGGTCCTCATTGGCACATAATGCAACAAAGATTTCTAAAGTCAACAGATTTAACTAACAGACCTACCAATCTCTGTGTAAAAATAACATTATGAAGCTGCCATCTTTCTGAAGTCATTTTTACCCCCCTGTAACTTGACTCTGAATCTCTGGTGAAAATACCTGTTTTGACCTCCCTCTACAAAATAGCAGATAACTCAGTAAATATTCATCCATCAAAAAATTCCAAAAAAATCCATCGTCAAAAAATTTGAGCTGGGGAAGTTTTTGAAATTTGGTTGTTTTGACATGGAATGACCCTACAGCATTCATGAAAAAGTAGATGAACAAATCCCAGATAACCCGATGATGTGATGAAACACAACACCTGTCTGAACACAAACGGTTTAGATGAATAATTATTTTATTGCACAAACAGCTTATTTCATTCTGCAATTCATATTATGGCCTTTGTGGTTAGAAGTGGAAATACAGATGCATAAAAATCTTTTCAAAGCAATTAATAATTAAGGAAAACACATTTGTACTGCTTTTTTTTTTTAACCTTTGATGAAGAAACTTTCTTTTTACTGCATCAGGGAATCTTTAAATGCAGCTTGCTTGTTTTCATCTCTGAATATGCCATTTAAAATTGCGGCGGGGTATTTTGTTAATAGCAGCCTTGAGGTGAGAGAAGAATTGTTTGGCTCATAACCAGCAGTTTTACAGCCTTTGCATACAAAGAGGCTCCTTTTGGACTGAATATCAAATATTCAGATGTGCTGGCTTGCATCACAGCAGAGATCTCTGCAGCATAACCAGAGACTCCATACGAAATCTCTCCAATTATGCTACTGACAGTCGGAATGGGTCATTAAGGTAGACAAACATGTATATACATCACAATAAATTAGTAAATTATTATATATAATATTATAAATAAAGTAAATTAAGATATAATTGTTTAAAAAATAAAAAATAAAAGATCAAAAGGATTAATGCTACAGATTTATTTTCACAGCCTGCTTGAAAATTGTAAGATTTTTATGTTTACCAAGGCTGCATTTATTTGAAATAATTTAAAATAACTGTTTTCTATTTGAATACATTTTAAAATATAATTTATTCCTTCGATGCTGAAATTTCAGCATCATTACTCCAATATTCGGTGTCAAATGAAATCATGTCTTTACTGTCACTTTTGATCAAAAAGTGCATATAGTTTTGAAACTCTCTAACAGACTGAACATGGACGAGAGTTTCAAGACTGAATCCCGACTGGTTAATGAAGTCAAAATCTTGATCAAAGCTGAAAGTTTCATATCAGCTACGAGCAAACATTCACTGCATTTGGGAGAAGTCATCAATCCAATCTTAACTATCCAGCATGGGCGAAAATAGCTACAGACTTCCCTTCGGCTCATCTATCTCTCACACACACCTAAAGGATGCTGGCCTCTTCTCTGGGAATAAGAGTAAATATATTCACTGTATGAGAGGCAGCTTGAAGGCAGATGGCTCCTCTACGCACAACAAGTCATACATTTAGAAAATGAGTTTTGGCTCTGTGGATCAGGCTGAGATTGAACAGTGTTTGGGGTTTTCTATCGGGATGCTGGAGAGTTCGCTCTGATACGGCTGAAGTATGATTCTCCTCTCTGAAGGGAGTCGACCGCATTCGCATCTGTTCCTGATAAAACAATGAATATTTAATCTAAATCAAAACAGCCAACAGCCATGTGTGTTTTCATCTAATGATCCCCAAATTAAACAGCTATCAACATCAAGTTGTTAAGCAAGAGAGTTTAACACGACACACCTCCAGAGAGCATCAGGAAATCTGAACTTCATGATTTTCATTACTAAAACTGGAAAATATACACCCCGATGTAGCAGATGGGTGTACCTGAAAAAACAGTTTTAAGACCTATCGTAAGAGCAAAATGACCCAGACCTTCCAGACAGTAATCTTGACTAGTCCATTCCCAAAAGCTCTGAGAAAGAAAGCTTAAAACAGTGCTGTTAAATGGGAATAGTTCACCTGTAAAGTTCTGTCTTTGCAAAAGCTTTGGTTCTTTTGTACGTGGAAGATATTGTAAGTGTTCAAGCTCCAAAAAAAGCATCTTCCATGTGACTTGTGAACTATATTGTCACTTATGAATATACAGAAAAGTATTGTAAAGTATAACCAGTGAACTTACTCAAAATTGTAAATACACACTACCAGTCAAAAGTTCTTGTAAAGATTTTTACTCCAGTCTTGAGTGTCATATGATCCTATAGAAATCATTCCAATATGCTGATCTGGTGAAGATTTCTTATTACTATCGATGCTAAAAACAGTTGTGCTGCTTATTCTTTTTTTTTTTTTTTAACCGTGACGCTTATTTTCGGAATTCTTTGACAAAAGAAAACTTTAATATATGCAAAAGAACAATATTTGTTTGAAATAGTAATTCGCAACATAAATGTCTTTACTATCACTTTTGATCAATTCAGTGTGGTCTTGCTAAAAACTGTTAATTTCTATAAAAATATGACTTACTGAACTTTAAAGAAGTCTCTTCTGCTCACCAAGCCTGGATTTATCGAACATACAGCAAAACAGCAAAATTTAAAAATATGTTTACTACTTAAAATGACTGTTTTCTATTTGAATATATTTTAAAATGTAATTCGTTCCTGTGATTTCAAAGCTACATTTTTAGCATCGTTACTCCAGTCACATGGTCCTTTAGAAATCATACTAATACTCTGATGTTGAAAACAGTTTCTTTGACTAATATAAAGTTCAGAAGAACAGCATTTATCTGAAATATTTTGTTATAAACATTACAAATGTCTTTATCATTACTTTTGATCAATTTAAAGCACCCTTGCTAAATAAAAGTATTAATTTCTATAATACCTTTTCCAAAACCAAAACTTCCACACACACACACACACACACACACACACACACACACACACACACACACACACACATACATATATATATTTTATACATATATAGCTTTTGAATGGTATAGTGTATAATGTTACAAAAGCTTTTTATTTCAGATAAATGCTGATCATTGGATCTTTCTATTCATCAAAGAATCCTGAAAAACAGCTTAACTGTTTTAAATATTGATAATAACAATAATACTAATAAAAGCTGCTTCTTGAACAGCAATTCAGCAATTAGAACGATTTCTGAAGGATCATGTGACACTGAAGACTGGAGTAATGATGCTGAAAATTTAGCTTTGATTACAGGAATAAATTACATTTTAAAATATTTTCAAATAGAAAACAGTTATTTTAAATGGTAAAAATATTTCAGAATGTTACTGTTTTTGCTGTACTTTGGATCAAATAAATGCAGGCTTGGTGAGCAGAAGAGACATCTTTAAAAAAAACATTAAAAATCTTAGTGTTCAAAAACTTTTGACTGGTAGTGTATATACTACAATTCAACAGTTTGGGTTCAGAAAGTCTTTCAATATTTTTATAGAAATTAACAATTTTATTTAGCAAGACCACACTGAATTGATCAGGAGTGACAGTAAAGACATTTCTAATGCTGCAAAATACTATTTCAAACAAATATTGTTCTTTTGTATATATCAAAGTTTCTCTTGATGTTGTCAACATTGATAGTAATAAGAAATCTTTCACCAAATCAGTATATCAGAATGATTTCTGAAGGACCATGTGACACTGAAGACTGGAGTAATGATGCTGAAAATTCAGCTTTGCATCACAGAAATAAATTACATTTTAAAATAAATTCAAATAGAAAACAGCTATTTTAAATTTTAATAATATTTCACAATATTGGCGTGTGTTGCTATGAATTCTGCTTTAGTTACAGGTAAATAAAAGTCACAATATGTCTCAAAACTGGATGTATAAATTGTATTGTTTTATTATACATAAAAGAAGCCTGCTTATGTTTAGTGGTTTTATCAAGCACTACAGTCTGCAGAAATAATGATCTCTTGATTTAAAATCGATGGCATTTCGAGAAGACAATTTACACGGCGACTTTGATCACTAACCTTACAAAACTCCGCACACTCCATAAGATAAAGAAATTGACTTTACGTCAAGAGAGACCTACTCTCCCCTCCCTCGGCTGGTAAGACCTTCCTATGTAGTCAAGAAAGACATCGTTCTCGTTTTATGATTCAAGACGCAAACAGAATCAGGCAGAACTTGGCAGCCTCGAAACCCATTCTCCGCCTGTGCAATTATAGGAAAGCCCATCTCCTGTTATATAACCCCCTTTATTTTACAGCAAGCATCAATCTCGGTTATAGAATCTGACGTGGAAGGCAAAGCACTACACAGAGCATTAAATATTCTGTTAGTCTGCAGCCACGGCGCTGGACAGATGAGCAGAGGCGGCTGTTAACTCTGATATCTGATCACAGGCAGAAATGAGAGAGGTAGAGGAGGAGAAGAACGGGCCGAAATGCTAAATGCCCCTCAGCGCTGACAATTCACTCTCGGTTTTGTCCGGAGAACCAAAACGCCCGAAAATGTACGGAAGCTTTCGCGAGGGTGGCTTTCGTGAGGGTGGCTGTCAAACTTTCTAAAAAGGAACACGCTAGAGAGACAAAGCTTGAGAAGATTCCAATGGAACTTCCTGAAATTGAATTTGGACCAAGCTGAGAGATTCGTGTTGGGCCTAACCGATGGCTTCTCTCCAAAAAGCTGCGGGCTGTCTGAAAGATTGAATCACAGGTGTGTAAACAGGGTTTAGAGTTTAAACGCTGCAAGAAAACAATGTACTGTAGTAGAAGCGGGACCACTGGGATACGACTAGGATTTCTTTTTTGCACAGCCAGGAGGGTAAAACACACTAAACCATCACACGACTACTGCATCTTCAGCATTATATAAACAGCAACCAGTATCTTCCGGCCCCCAACCACCATTTAGGAGAACAAAAACATTACTGAAGAAACAATCCACTTCATTTTACTAATTTAAAAGCATTTCAGAATGAACGAATCTCATGAGCCGGTTCTTTATAGTGAATCGAAAACATGCCAAATACCCAAACCAATGATTCTTATTTGCCAATTATTTTTAGTGAATCAAACACATAACCAAACTAATGATTCCAATGAATCAAAAAAAGAGACTTTTATAAGCCAATTCTCTATACTAATTTAAAAACATTTCGAAATGAATTAAATCAAAACAATTCTTTTTAATGAATCAAAAATATTCCAGATGCCAAAACAAATGACTCTTAAAAGCCCATTCTTTTTAGTGAATCAAACAAATAACCACACTAATGATTCTTATAAGTAAGTTCATTTTAGTGAATCAAAAACATTCCAGATTCCTGAACAAATGATTTTTATACACCAGTTCATTCAATACTTTTATGAGCCACTTCTCTATATTAACTAAAAAACATTTCAGAATGAATGAATCTTATGCGACGGTTCTTTTCAGTGAATCAAATTATTGGATACCAAAAGGAATGATTCTTATAAGCCAATTCTTTTTAGTGAATCAAACACATAACCAAACAAATGATTCCAATGAATCAAAAAAGAGACTTTTATAAGCCAATTCTCTATACTAATTTAAAAACATTTCAGAATGAATTATTCAAAACGATTATTTTTAATGAATCAAAAATATTCCAGATGCCAAAACAAATGACTTTTTAGTGAATCAAACACATAACCAAACTAATGATTCTTATGAGTAAGTTCAATTTAGTGAATCAAAAACATTCCACATTCCTGAACAAATGATTCTTATACACCAGTTCATTCAATACTTTTATGAGCCAATTCTCTATATTAATTAAAAACATTTCAGAATGAATGAATCTTATGCGACGGTTCTTTTCGGTGAATCAAATTATTAGATACCAAAACAAATGATTCTTATAAGCCAATTCTTTTAGGTGAATCAAACACATAACCAAACTAATGATTCTTATGAGTAAGTTCATTTTAGTGAATCAAAAACATTCCACATTCCTGAACAAATGATTCTTATATACCAGTTCATTTAAGTGACTAAAAACATTCCTGAAGACAAGACCTTTATGAGTCAATTCTCTATACTGATTCAAAAACATTACAGAATGAATGAATCTCATGAAACGGCTGAATCAAAAATATTCCAGATACCAGAACAAATTATTCTTATAAGCTAATTCTTCTTAGTGAATCAATCACATAACCAAACTAATGACGCTTATGAATCAAAACATTAAAGATATGCCCAAAAAATGTTCTAATATGTCAGTTAAAAAAGACTTTAACAAGCCATCTCTCTACTAATTTAAATACATTTCAGAATGAATGAATCAAGACGATTCTTTTTAATGAATCAAAAAAAAAAAAATTCCAGATGCCAAAACAAATGATTCTTAAAAGCCAGTTATTTTTTAGTGAATTAAACCGCCAATTCTCTATGCTAAATTAAAAACATTTCAGAATGAATGAATCTCATTAGACATTTTTAAGCAAGTCAAAAAGTATTACGAATACCAGAACAAATGATTCCTATAACCCAATTCTTTTTAGTGAATCAAACACATAACCAAACGAATGATGTAATGAGTAAGTTTTTTCAGTGAATTAAAAATATACAAGATTCCTGAACAAATGATTCTTATGAATGTTTTTTTTTTTTGTTTTTTTTTTATGAATGAATGGTTGGAATAAATGATTCTCATGAGCAGATTCATTTTAGTAAATCAAAGACACTTCTGACTCCCAAACAAAAGATTCTTATACTGTAAGCTGGTTCTTTTGAGTGAATTAAAAATGCTATAGATTAAATGAATCTTATGAGTCATTTTTAGCAACAAAAAAAAAAAAAAAAGATTCTTATGGGCCGGTTCTTTTTATGGAATCAATATTACAAAACAAATTATTCTGATTAAGCCAGGTTTTATTGAATCAAAAAAATGTCCAAAATGGAATTATATCCCCATTGACTTTTATTATATGAAAAAAATATTTTTTGAAAATATCTTATTTTGTGTTCCACAGAAGGCCAGTTATTGGATTACACTTATGCCACCCCTAAAAAAAACAAAGAAAAGTCATTAAAAAGTTTCTGCACTTTCTGCAAGAACTGCTTAAACAAAATTCTTTCACAATTTGGCAAAGGCATTGCATTTTTTCCCAATATTTCTTCCTAAATCATTACTGGAACCAGAATTAATTATTTATTTGCGATATCCCTCATCTCTATTCAAGTTGCACACAAGAAATAATTCGGCAAATGTTTCAAATACATTTCCCACTTCAGTCTCATCAGTCAAATACAATTACGCACTTATACTTTGAGTTAGTTAATGCACGACTAAATGTACCTCATAAAACCCCTGCTTCGGTGAGTGTGTGTGTGTGGAGGCTGTTCACTTTGATAAAGGTCTTCTCTCCAGAGACATCTGGTGTGTGTGAGTCAGACTGCTTTCTGGCAAGAACAAGAGAGCAACAGAACAGCAAAGAAAACACCATCTATAGTTGATTCGTCGCAAACACGCACTAACTAGCTTACATATCAAAACCACAGAGTTAAAAACAGACACACAAACCAAAATCAATGCAAACATGTTCTTTTCGCTTCTCAAATCAAACCTGGGTGCTCATTACATGCAGCCTGGCCAAATTTAGAGCTGTGCGGGGCAGCGGCGCGTCATCGCCACATAAAATATTCAAACCAATGGAGCCTTGACGGCAAAACAACAAACAAGTGACATTTTTCATTGGCCAAAAGATTTTTCTGTCAGGGAAAGTGTGTGACTCAGAGACGTTAGCCTTGGGTGCCTGGCTTACCCCGAGACAGGCGTGACACATCCCCTCCTGCCTGTGGCATTCTGGGAAGTTATTAAGCGGGCTTGTACCAATCAAACAAGAAGGAGGATCGTATAATGCGGCTCGTTTACAAGCTGCGTTTGACACCGCAAAGTGCGTGGGAGCCGTTAAGCAAGAAGCAAATGAATAATTGAAATTGCTAAAGGAGGAAAACGGGACTTCAAGGATTTGAGACGCAACCGCTGGTGCTGGAGGAATATGAGAGCTGTGACGTCCTGTCACGACTGTGAGGTGAAGGACTTTTGTGATTACTAGACGGGGGTGCAAATGGAGAGCGAATAAATGGTTACTGGACATAGATGTCATCCATGTGGCATCCATCTTTCGGACCTAGAAAGGCTATAAATAGACTTTTAGTAGAGCAACAGGTCCAGTCTATGGCATTTATTACCAAGATTTTTTTTTTTTAAATGCATAGAACATTTTCATGAACATCCACACCAATGTAAGTTTCAAACTGGCACCTTGTGAGTCTTTCTGAACGATTCATTATAGAATAAGCTCATATGCATCAGTGAGTTCATAAGGTAAACATTCATCAGACTGATTAAAACTGGCATCTTGTGAATCTTTCTGAATGATTCATAAAAGAAACAGCTCATTCGAGTCAGTGATTTCTTTAGGTAAAGATTCATTAGACTGATACAAACTGGCATCCTGTGAGTCTTTCTGAAGGATCCATTACAGAATCAATTCATGAAAGTCAGTGAGTTCATTAAGTAAAGATTCATCAGACTGATTCAAACTGGCATCTTGTGAGGCTTTCTGAATGACTCATTAAAGAATCAGCTCATAAGAGTCAGTGAGTTCATTAGAAAAAGATTCATCAGACTGATTCAAACTGGCATCTTGTGAGTCCTCCTTAAGGATTTATTAAAGAATCAGCTCATAAGAGTCAGTGAGTTCATTAGAAGAAGATTCATCAGACTGATTCTAACTGGCATCTTGTAAGTCTTTCTGAAAGATTCAATAAAGAAACAGCTCATAAGAATCAGTGAGTTCAACAGGTAAAGAGTCATCAGACTGATTCAAACTAGCATCTTATGAGTCTTCCTGAATGATTCATTAAAGCATTAGCTCATAAGAGTCACTCACATTTGCAAAGCATCGTCAATGAAAGCAGAAAGGGATCTGATGTCATGTCTAATGTTGAAGATTTTTTTCACCAATTTGGTAACCTGGCAAGCAAATTGCTAGAAAATTTCACAAACAATTACAAAGAAATGGCAAGTAACACATTGAATTAGACATTAAAGTTTGTAGAAAAACTGAAATAGTTTTTTCTTGTACTCCAATAATCCGTTTTATTTAGCATTTTGAAAAATCGTCTTTTACTCTACTAATAAGCATAAATCAATAAAAAACAGTGCTGCTTGACTTGCAAAAGCCACTAAAAAGGCAAATACGCAAGCAGGGTCTGATTGGTTTCACTGAAGGCAAAGCCAAACAAGTCCAAGAGGCATTTCAGTGAAGCCGCACTTAAAATTATGTGGAAGTATGGAAGTATGTGTCTCTAATTTGACCCTGATTGGAAATGATTCAATTATGTAAACGACCAGAATGATTCTGTTTTGAATATGTATTTTATTCTTTTGCTCCCCCCATCCCTCTTGGGAAAACGATCTCTTGACGTCTAGGTGCTTGTGTAATCAACCGGAAATTGAGGCAACTCAAACCTCGCTTCAACAGCAGAAAGACGAAGTCTTCAGGAAAGTGCCCACCTGTGTCGATTCTCCCCGCCCACCTGTGACTAATCACGACCCATGACGGAAGCAGTTGACTAACCGCTCCGACGTAATTGAGAGTGAAATCGGGACCATTGAGAGTATCCAAGTGGTCATGGGATAGCACAGGGAAAAAAAAAATAGAAAAACGGGCACTTGCAGCAGACGTTGGTGGGTTTTGGCAGAATGAAATAAGACAGGCTGGAAACAGCCATCTGACTCTTATACAACATGATTTGTTTGAAAAGTCGGGGCAACCTCATACTGAACAGCCATCTGTCTTCATAAAATTCCTGCCAGTTCCTCAGGGCCCCTAGGATCCAAAAATACACCCAAAAAATCCACAACAAAACAATAGAACTCAAGAAAGTTACGCCCAGAGTGAGAGATTAGATACAGTCCATGAATTCAATATGAATCTGGAGGAGCCTGAACTATAAATAGACATTTTACTGACATGGAGACTGAGTGAACGTTTATTAGAGTGATTTATCTTTGACATCAAAGCTGATGAAATTTAAAAAAAAACATGTTTTTTTTTTGTTTTTTTTTTTTTAATGTAGCATTGCAATACCAAAATATATATTATATTATATTATATTATATTATATTATATTATATTATATTATATTATTTTATATTATATTATATTATATTATATTATTTGACTTCAAAGCTAATGAAATTAAATAAATAAATTAAAAAACTAAAAAACATGCTTTCTTGATATGTACGATGGTAATACCAAAATATATTATACTACATTATATTATGTTATATTATATTATATCAAAGCTGATGAAATTAAATAAATAAATAAAAAACTAAAACACATCTTTTCTGGATATGTAACATGGTAATACCAAAATATATCATATTATTATATTATATTATATTATATTATGCAATGTATTATTATATTATATATATTATAATTATTTAACAACCTGTACTGACAGGTGTAAGGTGTATAAAATAATATATATGGTAATAACATTTTTGATTTACCATGATAAATATCAATGTACCATGGTAAAACCACCACTAACAGTACTAAACAGTACTACGGTATTTTTCAAAGTACTACAGTGTTACCATCTGATAAACTTGCTGTACCACGGTATTTTGATATATACAGTTATTATATTAATTTGTTGGAGTACCTTTAAGTACCACACTTACAAACAAGCCTACAATGAATACACCAAAAACTACAATGAAACTACTAGAAGTAATAACTATCATATGAAACTGTGATATGTGTCAAAGAATCAAGGTATCACCATGAAATACTGTCACAGTACCATGGTACTGCATGTAAAGCTCTTGGTGTATGAATATAATCAAATCAGAATAAGTACCACAGTATTACCACCACTGTACCATGATACTTTGATGTATATCATGATACTGTTTGATTATGATATTTATATGGTATATTCAGTCATGGAGTACCATGGTATATAAATAAGATACTATGGCGCATACTGTATCAAAGCACCATCATTTTAACATGTGCTACCACCACTGTTCCAGTTAGTCACTATGGTTTGAGTTTTTAAACAACTACACTGCCTAGTATTTTTAATGTGGCAAAGTGTTCTGCTATTTGCCTTAATAAGTCTATAAATAATAGAGCCTGTGCTGTGTGATGCTGCTTAAGAGATCCAGAAAACACTTCAACTCCTTCCAGCCGCCTCCGACTGCCAACAGGGAAAGAGACAACTTAATGACAGCGCCTGTCATAAACATGAATCAAACAGACCACGTGGAAGCACAATGGTGTGTGTTCAGTTTAGAGTCTTTTAAACAGTAATTAAGATCGCTGCGAAAGCCCATCAGAGCAATACCAGCCTGCATAAACAGCGTGCGAGGTGAAAACTCAAAGATCATGCTAATATACCGTAATTAAAGCCTCAGAGAAAACAATAAATCACACAGAGGAAGTTTAAGAGAGATCTGAGGAGGAAAACAACTCACCGATCTTCTTCGAGCGCTCGTCTCCTCGGCTGTGCATCGTGATTGGAGAGTAGATGAATGGACTGGCGCTGGACATGCCCTGTCCCAGAAGGCCTTTCACCTTATGAGGACGCAGACTCACCGGCAGGTTTAGCAGAGACACGGATCTAAAGAATCAATCGAAAAATAGAGAGAGTGAGGCCTGTGGTCTGAAGTTAGCAGTTCCCCATTGAACACGTTCCAGCTCGGTCACAAGAACCAGCACCGTTACGGTGAAAACAGGATAACGGTGACTGACTGATTACACAATAATTACTTCTAAATGTTTAATTTTTACATCTATAAAACAAGTTTAAATATAGGCTATATGTATGGTCTGTAAAAAATGCTATACTGTAAATATAAATAAAGGAAGCCAGAGAAGAAAGTAAATGAAGTTAGCGTCCGGTGGATGCGTGGAGTATTTTACAAATGTTTAGAGGATTTAGGTTAATCATTAATTCATGTGTGAAGTAAAAAATAAAATAGCAAGACAGTAAAAATGAATCAAACCATTATGCTAGGTTAAATAACCCAATTTGCTGGGTAAAATTCACCCAACATGTGTTTTGTCCTATACTTGCACAGCCCTTGGGTTAAAAGTAACCTAATTTGGTTTATTTTTAATCCAGTGTTTTTTAGAGTACAGTGGTTAATCGATTTAATGCATCCTTGTTGAATAAATCTTACAGCCCCCAAAAATTTTTAACGGTAATGTAAAATTTATGAAACAACATGAAATGATGAATTACTTAACTGCTGTTTGGAAAAAAAAAAAAAGTTGATTAGGTCTGATGCACATCGCACATACAGCATTTATAATGATTCCAGAATTATGCAGTTCATAACTATACTCTGGTGTAGATTAACAACCGTTTGGATGTAAAATTAGATTTTGCAGCATTTAAGTTTGTAATAATTCTCAGTGGCACATTTTTAATAACCATTTCATAATATATTACTGTTGAGAAGGGAAATAATGTAGCTAATAGAAACACATTTAGTGTGAGAGCACAACTGCAGCTTTAAGTTGCACCCTACCAACAGCCCAAAACACTTTAACAACAACCCACAACACCCTAGCAACCACATTTGCAAAACTAAAACAATGTGGGGAAAAAATTCATCCATCATCACAGCCCTGCTTTAACAATTACAACACAAGCTCTGAAATATTCACCCATATTTAAAGGAATAACATTTAAATTCTGTTACGGTCTTCACCCTTATGTCATTTCAGTCCTGTTTGACTTTTTGACTTTCTTTCTGCAGAACTGCACAGATGATATTTTGGAAGAACAAGATGACAGAATGTTCATTTTTGGATGAACTCTCAGGTTAAATGTTGGAAAATTAACCGACAAACCTCAAGTATTGAACTTCGGCACATAATTCTTCCCACAGTGCTTGTGCGATTGGACATGAATGATTCCTCAAACCAAGTAAGAGGTGTGCTGGTACTCTACTATGTGATCAGACTTACAACTCTTACCTGGTGGACGATAAAATGGGCTAAAAAGAAATTTAAGTCTTATACTGAAGCCATACAGATTAGGATAGAAACAAAAATTCTAATTTCACTGGACTGAAATCAGTAAGCTGCCACACACAACCACCCCAAAACTCAAGCAACGACCTAGCAGCCACCCAAACACCTTAGCAACCACCCTTAAAGGGAACATCAGGTGCAAAATGTACTTACATTACACCACTTACATGGTGTTTGCATATAAATGTACAATGATAAAAATCCACCTTAAAAAACACCTAAAAACAGTTTTAAAACAAATGCTAGCAGCTACCCCAAACCCTAGCAATCACCCCGACAACAACTCCAAACCACCCTAAAAACCCCAGTAACAACTCCAGATACCCTGGTAATTACCGTAAACCTTAGAAAACCGCCCCAAACCTCCAGCAACCATCCACAACAGTCTCAAAACCACCTAAAACACTATAGCAACAAGCCAGAAAACCCTGCAATCGCCTCAAATGCTAGCAACCACTCTAAACACCTTAGCAACCACCCGAAACCCTAGAAAACCACCCCAAAACTCCAACAACCACCCAAAACACTTCAGCAACAAGCCAAAAACCCTAGCAACCACCCCAAATGCTAGAAGCTACCCCAAACCCTAGCACTTACCCCAACAAATACCCCGGACACCCTACCAACCATCCTAAAAACCATAGTAACCACTCACAACACCCCTGCAGCAACCCAAATGCTAACAACCACCCACAACCATTCCAGACACCCTAGCAACCACCTCAAACCATAGAAAACCACCCAAACCTCCAGCAACCATCCACAACAGCCACAACACCACCTAAAAAGACTTTATAAACAAGCCAAAAACCCTGCAACCACCCTAAATGCTAGCAACTACCCAAACACCATAGCAACCACCACAAACACCTCAGCAACAACCCACAACAGCCTCAACACCACCCAAAACACTTCAGCAACAAGCCAAAAACCCTAGCAACCACTCCAAATGCTAGCAGCTACCCCAAACTCTAGCACTCACCCCAACAAATACCCTGAACACCCTTCCAACCATCCTAAAAACCACAGTAACCACTCACAACACCCCTGCAGCGACCCCAAATGCTAACAACCACCCACAACCATTCCAGACACCCTAGCAACCACCTCAAACCATAGCAAACCACCCCAAACCTCAAGCAACTATCCACAAAAGCCACAACACCACCAAAAAGACTTTATAAACAAGCCAAAAACCCTGCAAACACACTAAATGCTAGCAACTACCCAAACACTATAGCAACCACCACAAACACCTCAGCAACAACCCACAACAGCCTCAACACCACCCAAAACACTTCAGCAACAAGCCAAAAACCCTAGAAACCAGCCTAAATACTAGAGGCTACCCCAAACCTTAGCATCCACACCAATTACCCTAGCAACCACCCACAACAGCCTCAACACAACTCGAAACACTTCAGCAACAAACCAAAAACCTTAGCAAACACCCCAAATGCTAGCAGCTACCCTAAAACCAGACCACCCCAACCACTTTAAAAACCCTTGTAACCACCTGTAACCAATGGCCTTGTAACAACCCCAAACCCTAACAACCACCCACAACCACTTCAGACACCCTAGCAACCACCTCAAACCCTAGAAAACCACCCAAACCTCCAACCACCCACAACAACCTCAAAACCATATAAAAACACTCTATCAACAAGCCAAAAACCTTGTAACCATTTGCTATGCATTTGCTAACCAAATGTTAGCAATTACCCCAAACCCTAACAATCACCCTGACAACCATCTCAAACACCTTAGCAACTACTCAAAACACCCTAGCAACCACCACAACCCTTAGAAAACCACACCAAACATCAAACAACCACCCACAACACCACCCAAAACACTTCAACAAAAAGCTAAAAAACCCTAGCAACCACCCCAAATGTTAGTAGCTAGCCCAAACCCTATTATCCACTTCAACACCTACCCCAAACATCCTAGCAACCACCCTAAAACCCTAGTAACCATTCACAACACCCAAAATGCTGGCAGCTACCCCAAACCCCATCAACCACCCCAAACACCCTAACAACCACCCTAAAACCTAGAAACCACTCACAACACCCTTGCAACAACCCTTAATGCCAACAACCACTCCAGACACCCTAGCAACGACCTAAAACGCTAGAAAACCACTCCTAACCTCCAACAACCACTCACAACAGCCTCAAAACCACCTAAAACACTTTAGCAACAAGCCAAAAAAAAAAAAAAAAAAAAAAACTGAAACCACCCCAAATACCCTAGCATCCATCCACTACACCCCAGCAACCACTACATATAACAGAAGCTAGACAAGAAATAAGAAAGAGGGAATATTAAAAACCAATGAAAAAAAATAGACCGGCATTAGTCTGTTTTCCTTCTGAGTTTCTAAATCAAGCTCCCAAGCGCTGACAAGCTTTCAAAACTCCTCAGTTGTTTCTACCCCTCCTGTTCCCAGATATTCATAGAAAAGGACACACAGAGTCAAAAAAAAAAGAAAAAGAAAAGAGAATCATTGTGAACTTTCACTTGATTCTGAACAATGAACAACTCAGCTTTAAAGCTTAAATGTCTTATAACACTGTTGCCAGAGCAACAACATCGCTGAACAGCAAGCGGAGCACTTTAATACTGACATGTACTCTTTCCTATAAGACAACGATCTATCGTAAAATGGCAATATTTCATTACAGAGCTTTTTTAAAGAAACGCCTAAAATTCGCCCTCTATGTAGATTTTGGCAGAAGGCAGCGAGCAAGACATTGCATGTTAACGACGTGAGGAGGGAGATAAATATCAGGAGAAAAACTCCTTGTCTGAAGTTTTATGATTAAATATCCCTTTAAGAATAAATTAAGGAATTTGAACAACTCAAAAAATAAAAAAACAAGCTCTTCAGAGAGGAGCGTTTGGAGAAATGGAGACTTCAATCAAGTGAGCATGTTGAGCTTTATCCACTGGTGGGATTATGAAATACATCTGTTAAACACATTTATAGGCCTTTCTTTCCTATGCACAAAGAACATCAGCAACTTCCTCGGGACAGATGAAGGGATATGTGAAGTTTTACGCTTCCCATTAAAATGTTTAATTTGGGAAGAGTAAAACAAATGAAAGCCGCATATTTAATTTGCATACAGCTTTCTGATGGCTCACAGGCCAACAAACTTCAAAGATGTTTTAAACCAAAGTTAAAGTTCAGATGTCATTTTTCAGACACTGAGCTGTGGAAATACACCATCAAAAGCCTATGAGAGGACATTGAGATAAATGTGTTCAAATAAAAAAGTTTCATTTTCATGGAAAACAGACATATTAGACTATTTCAAAATTGTATTAAAAATGTTTGATGTAAAATAACACAAACCATTAACAGAAGCTAAGCTGCATGAAGTGACAACCACAAGCTCATTAACATAAGACCTCCCACATATGCGAATCATCCACTTCATATATGGAATCTTTAAAGGGGCAGAAGCAAAAACCAGACTGCTTAATACCAAAGATCAGAGTTGGAGTGGAATATGGTCATACACAATTAAATAATGAATGTTTTTGGTACAAGGATGTCAAAGGCCCTCTCACCTGACGATGGGAAGTTTGGTGAAGGGAACAGGAGGAAGTTTGAGTCCATCAGGAAGGCTGATCACCTCCATTCCACCCGGACACTTTGAAGTGTAGTTTTCCAAACTCTGGGTCACTTCTTTTTTTTCTGTGGAGAGAGAAAGAGAACATGTATTTTTATTTCTGTGACAGCAGAAAAAAGTATATAAAATAATATAGCATAACATAACATAACATAATATAATATAATATATGATATGACATTCTTTAAATTGTTTTATTATATATTTTATATTTTGAAATTTTTTGAATAAAATAAAAAAAATATTTATAAAATACAATACAATAAAAAAAAATGTAAATGTTAACTTCGTTAAAATTGTGCATTATAAAAGTTATTTATAACATTATAAACTGCATCTTAATTTATATATAAAACAATAATAGTAATAACTATTTTTAAGTAAACATTTAATAAATGAGAATATTAAATGTTATTTTTATTAGCATTATTATAAGTAGTTTATATAATAAATAAAGCTTTATATATTAGAATACAAAATGTTATGTATATTTAACTTAGTGCAGTTATATCTATATTCTCTCTTTTTTATTTTTTATTTATTCCTCACCAAATAACACACAGAAATTGAAATAATAATAATTACCATTACAGCTCATGAAACTATGGATTTAACTTATCTCTGTACCTGTTTAAATTACCACATCCATACATTTACAGCTTGGTCTTTGTTGTTGTTGTTTTTTGTTTGTTTGTTTTTTTCCCTTTCTTTCCTCTCCTTTTGTTTTTTTCTGTCTCATTTGTGTATACGTGTGTATATATTTGTGACTGATTTCAGCTAACGTATAAGTCACTGTCAAGATGTTGCTGTCAATCTATGTGTTTCACTTTGCTCAATAAAAAAAAAGAAAAATAAAAGAATACAAAATGTTATAAATAATTTAATAATTTAAAAAATAAGCATTACAATTATTAGCATTATTATAAATACTTTATATAATAATCAAAAAAACCTTACCTTACCTTAAAAAAAAAAAAAAAAAAAAATTAAATATGCTTGCATTTCAAATGCTTGTAAACAATGTTTTCTAAAATAGATGACACTAAAATGATGAATGAGCTATCAAAACACCACACCTCATAAATCAGCAGATCATCAATGTATCTAAAGTGCATTGAGAGCCCCAAGGGTGAAATTACCCACAATCCTCACTCACAGGTCTCTAGCCCAGAGGCAGATATAAATTTAACAAGGCAAATAATCGGAGCGTCCGTACATCATGAGGGGAGACGTGCATGGCTAACGATCGGTCTATTTTAAGCTCTGTTTCCACAGGTGAGCGTCGTATTGACTTACTGCTCTCTCTATAAAAATGTTTACGGCCTCACTCTGCCATCAATTCACACCTCACAGCCTTTCCGATAAAACCAATGATCCCGGTGCAGTCACAATCAGATCCAAATGCTCGAAAAGAATCCCTACTGTGCTGAGTAACAGGCATCCAACACATTAGAATCGACAAATATAATACAAAAACAAATACAAATATATTGTTATCAGCCATAATTAGATTTTTAAAAGTATATAAATAATAATAATAATAATAATAATAATAATAACAAAAACATTACGTGTGCACTGTGTATATTTCTAAACATATATAATAACACACATACATGCATATATTAAAGAAATATATGTAATATATATGTACATATAATATAAATAATATATACGCAGTATACACATTTATTGTTTAAACAAACTTTTATTTTGGATTTGATTAATCGTGATTAATCGATTTGACAGCACCAATTTATATTATTATTATAATTATAACTATAATTATTATTATTATTATTATTATTATTATTATTATTATATTTACATAGTTTTAAAATATCTATTTTAGTATTAACATTTTGCATTAATAATAACAACAACAACAATAATAACACTAATAATAACAATAATAATAATAATAATAATTATTATTATTACTATTATCATGTATAGCATTTTGTATTATTATTATTAATAATATTATTATTATTAACAATACAAAATATAAATATTTAATATTAATAATAATTACAAATAATTATACATTTTATTCAATTATAAAGAAATAAATATTATTAATAATAATATTATTATATATAAATAAATTATGAATCAAATAAAATAGAAATAATAATAATAATAATAATAATAATAATAATAATAATAATTTATTATTATTATTATTATTATTTGTATATTTTATGTGTATATTATATTATTATTATATTTAATACTTTATGATTATTATTCATTTATTTTATATAAATAATAATAAATTAATTAGTTATTAATAATACAAATTTTATAAACAATTATTACTATATTAAATCATGAGTAAAAATATAAATCAGAAATAACAATAATACAAAATATTGAATACATACTTTAATATTATTATTACTGCTTATTATTATTAATAATTTACACATAAAACACACATAAAATAAATATAAATCAGAACTTATTATATATATATATATATATATATATATATATATATATATATATATATATATATATATAAGACAGATAGAGATAGATATTTAGAATATTTATTATTATTATTATTACTACTACTACTACTACTACTACATTAATTGTTAATTGTTCTACAAACAAAAGGAATCCTTTGCACCCTGAACAGATGGGAATTGAAAGCTTCATAAAATAGCTGCTGGCAGATTGTGGGCCCCCTGTGGCAGACGGGAAGGTGCGACTAACTTATAGCTGCCATTAATGATTTAACATGACCCCAAGAAAGATCAGTCCTGTCGATATTTCTTATTCTTCACACAGGGGTGCAGCTGGCCCATGGTGAAGTGCCGTCTGAGACGGCAAGAAGGGGAAGGACAGGATGAGTGGAGGTATAGTAGACATCCTTCAAAACTCATTCTCACGTTGAAGGAATAATAGATCAAAAACCCATCTGGATCTGAGAGCAGACTACAAAAAATGAATTCCAAGTTAAATCCATCCATTAAATGAGACTTTTTGCACTTGCATATTGCATGATGCACTTACGTACTGCCGAACCACACAGTTCAGATCTAAAAAAAAAAAAAAAAAAAAAAACTATGTAATAGTGGTTCTTCCTGTGTGTGTTGTTCTTTGACAGCGCTGAAAGAGACCCGTGTGCATCTCTGAATCTCTGCTGGACAGGATCTCTGCCTACAATTGAGTTATATAACACTAATCTCAAATAACAACAGGGATAAAACAAAACCAAGCACTTCGACTTGGAGAACTGTCAAACTTACTGGATCTATTTACAGATCAGAATCAGAAAAAAAGACAGAAAAAGACAGAAAATCATTTTATTTCACTGCACCCATCATGTAAACTCAATATGCTTGTTCTCTGTTTTGCATACTTTAAAAGTCTCAATAAATTATAAAAACAAAATTTAGCCTGTTTCAGATGCAATATTGTCATGACTGTCAGTTTTTAGTTTTTTTCATTCAGCCAATGCAGAAAGCAAAGATTTTTATTAATGCTTCTTGGTTGAAAAGATGATCTTGAAAAGATAAATGAGAAGAAAGAAAATTAGATCAGACCAGTCAGAGCCAAAGTGATTCATATTCTTACTAATGGACACTAAAGTGTCTGCGAGGTGAGAATATTTCTCTCAGTAAATGATGAGGCATCTGGATACATAGATAATCTTAAACCACAGTAGTCTAAATAAATAAATGTCCTCATTCAAATTCATCAAAAGGAGGAAATTATCTGTTAACTAGCCACTTTGCTCTGTGGTTATTTTGCTTTTTTTGTAAAATTAAAAGGAAAAAACTAGAAAACTATGCATGAATCACATTTCCCCCTGATTGTAAAATGTGCCTTCAGTTATCATATGATTTTCATAGTACTTCCTTCTTCAGTTCTCACAAACATAAAACAAAAGGAGCCCAGCACACAAAGTATTCACAGTTTCCGATGTGGCCTTTGCGTGTGACCCCAATTAAGGAGGTGAAAAAAATGTTAATCGCTCATTGAAATTTTCTCGTATGACGTCATTGGTAATCAAATTGTGCCTTTTGTGTGAAGTGATTCATTTAGCAGGAAATACCTTACATGGATGTTAGCCAGCTCTTATTAAAGAAAGGAAACTAAATCTCACAGACGATCTTTGTCTCACTGATGCAGATATTCTTCTTAAAAACATACCTAATCATAATTCATTCAATTCAGTAAACATCTGGACAAAAAAGCGATCAAAACCAGTCTACAGCGTAACACCATCCAGTGCATTATGACTACTATAAATGACATTTAATGTCACTATAAAACTGCACTCACAACCCATTTTACTTCTATAATGCGTTTACAAGTAAAATAGAGACTAATGGGTTTTTCAATAGCTGGTATGCATAATTATAAATATATTTATACACATTGACCTTTATATTTAACATAAGAAAATATACTACATATATTGTACGGAAATAAATAATTTTTTGACAAGTAAAATGGATATAAATAAGGTTTTCAATGGCTGATATGTATAATAATAATTATATTTATACATATCAATATGTGTAGCATATATTTTGTTATATATATATATATATATATATATATATATATATATATATATAAATATAATATAACAAAATACATGCTACACATATTGTATTTAAATCAATATTAAATGCATAGTATGGAAATAAATACATAATATATTATAAATAAATAAATAGAAAGTTCTCACAACCTATTTTACTTCAATAATATATTTTAGTAAAAAGAGTATTAATAGGTTTTTCAGTGGCTGATATCCATAATTATAAATATATTTATACATATCAATCTATATATTCTATATAAGAAAATATACACTACATAAATTGTATGGAAATAAATAAACAATATATTATTTGGGAATGAATGAATGAATGAATGAATGAATAAATAAACAAATAAATAAACAATGTTCTCACAACCTATTTTAATTCCATAATAAATAAATAATTTATTATACGCAAAAAATAATATATTGTATGAAAAATAAATAAGTATTTATTTATTTTTTATCTATTTATTTTCATACAATATTTGCAAATAAATGAATAAATAAATAAATGTTATCACAACCTATTTTACTTCCATAATATATTTTTAAGTAAAAATGGTATTAATGGGTTTTTCAATGGCTGATTATAAATTGTTCATATAACATTATATACAACAATTATATAACAAAACATATATTATATATATTTTATGGAAATAAATGAATAATATATTATATGGAAATAAATAAATATTATTTATAAATAAATACATAAATAAATAAATGTTCTCACAACCCAGTAAAAAGGTATAAATAAACAAATAAATTAATTATTGGGTTCCTCAACAGCTGATATGCATAATTATAAACAGGTTGAAGTATATCATATATAATATACATATAAATATTATTTTTAAATAAATAAATGTTCTCACAACCTATTTTACTTCCATAGTATATGTACAGGTAAAAAGGGTATTAATGGCTTTTTCAATGGCTGATATCCATAATTATAAGTGTATTTTTCCATATCAACCTACATATTTTATATAACAAAACATATACT
This sequence comes from Cirrhinus mrigala, assembly GCA_036247105.1. Classification (NCBI taxonomy): domain Eukaryota; kingdom Metazoa; phylum Chordata; class Actinopteri; order Cypriniformes; family Cyprinidae; genus Cirrhinus; species Cirrhinus mrigala. The sequence goes on along the minus strand of CM070025.1, from coordinate 29,866,380 downwards.
ACATATGTTGTACGGAATAACCATTAAAAACTGCATTCACAACAATTTACGTTTCATAATACATTTACAAGTAAAAAGGGTATTAATGGGTTTTTCAATGGCTGAGATGCATAACTATAAATATATTTACACATATTGAGCTATATATTTTATATATGATGCATACTACACATATTAAAAACAAATAAATAAATAAAGGAAATAAACAAAAACAACATATTAAATGGTAATAAATAAATAATATAAATATATTACACACACACACACACACACACACACAAAACACTGTACAAAACATTTAAATTCATTTAAAAAGTCATTTCAGAACTCCCGGATTTTGCATTCTGAAACAACAATAATTTCTTCTTTCCAGAACATATTAACTAAAGCATTTTTGATGGGTCAAGACAGGAAAAAAAAGAAAGAGAAGTGTGTAAAGCAAAAATGTTACAGACTCAACAAAAACTCTGAAAACATGACTGAGGGGGTAAAAAGCCTGCAGCTGTCGGAAGAGATGAACTCGAGTGCTCAGGCTGATGTGAGGACTGCTGACGGGATATAAGCAGAGATGACTGTCACATAAATTATGAATAATGTATAAGCAGGGCGCTGAAGTCCGCTGCGATGAAATTACTGACTACAGATGAGCAACTAAAGCCAACAAACGTGCAACATGCTGACAAATGCGTCACACTTCTCAATCGGAGAGGTAGAAATGCAGAGCCGCCAAAGCTGGGAGGAGACGGCAAACTGACAACTGACTCAGAAAATTGCTGTTTACAGCAGTTCAGTGAGGAGGAATAGATTGGACGTTACTATGGTCCATCGCGAAGGGTCCGCAGAATGCCGTGTGCATCTTTCGGCTGCGAGAAGGAGGGATTGTTGCTATGGAAACCATCAACATCCAGGAATGTGAGGAAAGGGCCAGTGAGGGAAAAGTGACTGAGAGGGTTTACGTCTCGTTTCATAACGTCTTGTTACAAAAAAGCATCAGAACATGTTCAAACTGAACGTAATTGCACGCCGTCTGATCAGGGTATAATTACTGACTTCGCACGGCCTCTGAAGAGATGACACGTGGGTCACTAACTTGATATACGGCATATTTTCGAGTCAACTATCAAATGAAAGGGTTCAGCACACGAGGGAGAGACTTTAGATGACAGAACGCAGAGAAATAGAAATGACACGCATATAATCATATGCATACACACCATTATATGTACCTCTTAAAATAATAACATGAAAAACAAACTCTAATCATTTTATAACTGTAAGAGTCAGTGTTGTTATTGGTAACTAAAATTATTAAAAACATTTTTGGTAATAGAAAAATAAAATAAAATAAGTTTCATTTAAATTAAATTTTAAAAAGCTGAACTAAAGCTGACAAATAAAACAAAAGAAATTAAAATACAATAAAATGCTGAAATAAAGCTGAAAACTGAATTAAAATTAAATTATTAGATAAAAATTAAACAGAGTAAGTCACCAATGCAACACTATAATTATTTAAAAAAAAGTAAAAATTAAATAATGCCAAAAAATAATTAAATACATTTAAATAAATTAAAGCTGCATATAAATATTTAAAAACATTGATAATAAAAATGGCAAAAGTACATTTAAAAATTGACAAAAATGTACTGGAATTTTTTAAAGTACAAAACACTGATAACAGCTCCAAATAAATAGCAAATATTTATTAAATTAAATTTTAAAAAAGATGAACTAAAGCTGACAAATAAAACAAAATAAAATTAATATTCTATAAAATGCTGAAATAAAGTTGAAAATTGAAAAAAAAATACAATTATTAGCTAAAAAATTAAACAGTCACCAATGCAACATTAAGTTTAAGCACTACAATTATATAAAAAAAAATAAAAATAAAAATAAAATAAATTAAAGCTGCATATAAATATTGACAAATTACAAATATGACAAACATGACAAAAGGACAATTAAAAAATAAATAAATAAAAAGAAATCACAAAAATGGACTAAAATTTAAATGAAAAGTGAAATTGAAAAATAAAACAATTCTAAATATTAATAAATGCTATCAAAATATAAAAATACTAAAAACCAAAATAACACTAATAACAGCTCCAAAATAAATAAATAAATAATTTTTAAAAAGCTGACACATAAAACAAAATTAAATTAACATACAATAAAATGCTGAAATAAAGCTGAAAATTAAAATAAAACAAAATTATTAGATAAAAAATTAAACAGTCACTAAGGCAACATTAAGTACTACAATTATTAAAACAAAAGCTACATATAAACATTTTAAAAGAATTATAATAAAAATGACAAAAGTACATTAAAAAAATAATAATTAAAATGTACTAAAACTTCAAAAAAAAGTGAATATTTAAAAATAAACCAATTCTAATAATATGCAGAGTAATTATTGTTGATAGTGGTTGCCAGGGAATTGTAATGCGGTTGCTAAGTAGTTCAGGGTGCTTTTGAGTGCATCCCTACGTTAAAATGTGGTGCATTTTAGTGCATTGCTATTGTGTTGTTAGTTTATTTTGGGTGGTTGCTGGGCATTTCTAACACCTTATAAATGTTTTTTTAGTATATTGCTATGCAGTTGTTAGTAATCCTCATAGTTATGCATGGCTTAGCAAAGAGCACTAAATATTCTGAACGTGTTCACCAGGTACATCGTCCCTAAAATCCATTTCAAATTGCTTGTCTGTGTTTCTGTCACAAATGTCTCTCCCTCTCCCAGTCTCCCCAGAGCCGCGCTTAATATTTCAGGGACAAGGGTGCTTTTAGCAAGAGCCTGAAAGTGAGAAAGAGGTTGTTTAGTGGGGCGTGCGTGTGTGTGTGTGTTTATATGTTGGCCATGAGAGAGAGCTAGTGAGTGTGTAGCTTGTGTATGTGTGTTTGCAGGGGTTAAAAAGGTTGTGAGTGTGTTTGTTTAAAGCTGTATGAGAGTGAGATTAGCTCAGGGCCACAGAGACCAGAGGGGCCACAGTTTTTATCCAGTCCAAAGAGTCTGAACACACTTCCATTCACACAAACACACAAACTTTAAGTCCATGTACCTGACTGCATATGAGTGAATGTCACAGAACTTGCCCGGACAACATTTCACCACAAAATAAAAAGACATATTATATTTATAAATGTTATTTTAAAAATTGTATCAATTTTTAACTTGACACATTTTTATCTCTACAAGAAAATAAAGTCTATTTATTGTATTTTATTATATTTTAAAATAAAATAAAAAGCTGAACTAAAGCTGACAAATAACACACAATAAACAGGCTGAAATAAAGATGACAATTAAAATAAAACAAAATTATTAGATAAAAATGAAAAAGCTGAACTAAAGTTGACAAATAAGTTGACATAAAACTAAATGAAATTAAAATACAATAAAATAAGCTGAAATAAAACTGAAAATTAAAATAAAACAAGTTTAAGTACTAACATCATTTAAAATTAATTCATTAAGGCTACATATAAAATATTTAAAAACAATGATAATGAAATAAAAATGATGAAAGTAAAAAAAAAAAAAAAAGCAAAAACATAAAAAATATCACAAAAACAGTACTAAAATTTAAATGAAAAGTGAAAAATATAAAAATGAATGAAAAAAAAAATCTAAATATTAATAAATACTATAAAAACATAAAAACACTAAATAATACCAACTAAAATAAAATTACAAATGATAAATTTTATTTTTTAATTAATAAATGTAATTAATCCATTAAAAAATAATCAAGTTGTTACATTTTTCTCTCTATACATTTTTCTCTCTATAATATAATGTATTTTTATTATTATTATTATTATTATTATATTATTATTATATATATATATATATATATATATATATATATATATATATATATATATATATATATATATATATATATATATATATAAAATACATTTTATTTACTTATAGAGAGAAAAATGTAACTTAACTTAAAACGATTAAAAAATTATTATTTGTTGTTGTCTTCTTTTTTTTTGCAATGTATCCAGGACACAATTTACTCTAAAATCAAAACAAAATAAGAAATAATATTTTGCATAAAGAATGCAACAGGTACTTTTATAATTATTTTTTACTTGCATTGTTAAATTACTTTCACATTTTATATTTTATTAAAAATAAAATAAAACAAATAAGTAAAATAAAACCAAGTAAAATTTATCTGTATTGTACTTTTCACAATACACCCTGTCTCAAATAATAATAGTAATCTTTATTATATCCACCTTCTTGCCTTATGTTTGCATTTTTCAGATTAGACCTCGGCAATTCATATAATTTAAATTTACAGAAGTGTCTTTATAGCACCTCGAGTTTCCTGCAGGTAAAGCCTTGTCAGGTCATTGAGACACATCCATTCACAAAATGTGCTACTAACTTCTAAATAAAACTAAATTAACACCACAGACATCAGAGCGGAGCTGAAAATGAATCTCTGTGTTGCAATTTACACCTTTCATCCGGTGAGAATTTCTCAACTCCGTTCGCCAGCTCTCTAAATGAAGCGCTTTATTTGGCATTCTTGATTCGTCTTCACAAACGTCGTCAAAAATAGCAGCCGAACACATACCTCAAATAGCTTATTTCGCACTGCTCCGTGCAGACAACACAACCCCTGCTGACATGTGAGCTCTGGCAAATGAAACTTGACAAAATACTAATTAGCCGACAACATCACTTTCTTTTCCTCACCGTCTCTCTCAGTCTGTTCTGCTACACGCTTTCAGCCTCTTAACCATCATTTTTGTCAAATAAACTTCGAAACTTGGCGAAAAATTTGTACAGCAAGGTAAGGGACAGTTTGTTCTTAAAAACAACTTGAAACTGCAATTTAACGCCACATATTTGTGACTCAAAACAAATACTCAGCACAGGACTTATCAACTGGAATTTGATTGGATAGTGAAGACAGGCTGTAACTTATTTCTTGTCCCATGCACTTTGGTTACATCAGCAGAAAAGTCCATTAAAGACACTGAAAACAAATACTCTTCTTTAGCATAACGTATCCTACCGTTTCGCTCACAATAACAGAGACCTTTTTTTAAGAAACTCACTCATAATCTGATTTGCTTGACCAACGTCTTTTATCTTTCTCTGGTTCTTTTGCTATGGTAGACTTTATGGCTCGAAAAAGTTCCATTTATATGAAACTTCATAGTGAATGTTCAGAAAAAAGACATTTTATATATAATTAGAAGCAAAAATCTAATATTTTTGTAGTCATAGCTATTAGGTACACCATCGTTCAAAAGTTTGTGGCCGATATACGATTTTTGAAATGTTTTTAAATAAGTCTCTTTTGTTCACAAGGGTTGTGTGCATTTGTTCCAATTTGATCACAGTAAAACAGCAGTAATATAGAATATTATTGCAATTTAAAAGTACTGTTTTCTGTTTTAATATATTTTAATTTTCAGCATCATTACTCAAGTTTTCAGCATCACATGATCCTTCAACAATCATTCTAATATGCTGATTTGCTGCTTAAGAAACATTTATTAACAATGTTGAAAACAGTTGTGCTGTTTGTTTTTTTGTTGAAAACTATGATACTTTTTTTATATTTTTACCAGATTCTGTGATGAATAGAAATTTTCAATATATATATATATATATATATATATATATATATATATATATATATATATATATATATATATATATACACACACACACACACATATATACAGTGCTACTTGAAAGTGAACCCTTTAGAATTTTCTATATTTCTGCATAAATATTATTGAGAAAAACGATCCAGTGTTAAATATTTGCGAGGTGCAAATACAGTGCTTTCAGTATCTGTTGTGACCCCTTTTTGAAGCAATAACTGCAGGTAACGTTTTTGCAACTGCTCATCAGTCCTGTACAATGACTTGTAGGCATTTTAGCCCATTTGTTTAGTACAGAAACACTTGACTCCTGTGATGTTGGTGGGTTTCCTCCTAAGAACTGCTTGCTTCAGGTGCTTCCACCTGGTGATTTTAATTGGATTAAGGTCCAGACTTTGACTCGGCCGCTCCAAGCATTACCTTTGTTCTTGTTTAACCATTTTTTGGTAGAATGACTTGTGCGCTTGAGCGATTATTGTCTTGCTGCATGACCCACTTTCTCTTTAGATTTTAGTTAATGGACAGATGTCCTGACATTTTCCTTTGGAAATTGCTTATATAATTCAGAATTTATTGTTCCATCAATGATGGCAAGTTGTCCTGGCCCAGATGCAGCAAAACAGGCCCAAACCATGATACTACCACCACCATGTTTCACAGATGGCAGCAGTGTTTTTTGGAGAGTTGTGGCTTTCTCCTTGCAACCCTGCCATGCACACCATGGTTTTTCATTGCTCTCCTGATGAAGGACTCATGAACTTCAACATTAACCAATGTGAGAAAGGCCTTTAGTTGCTCAGAAGTTATCCTGGGGTTCTTTGCAACCTCAGAAGCTATTATACATCTTGCTTTGGAGTGATTTTGTTGGTCGACCACTTCTGGGGAGGGTAACTGTGCTCTAGAATTTTCTCCATTTGTAAAAAATCTGTCTGACTGACGATTTGTGAAGTCCAAACTCTTTAGAGAAGGTTTTGTAACCTTTTCCAGCCTAAAGAGCAACGACAACTCTTTTTCTGAGGTCCTCAAAGATCTCCTTTGTTTGTGCCATGATTCACTTTCACAAACATGATCAGACTTTAATAGATCCCTGTTCTTTAAATAAAACAGGGCATAAACTGACAACTAATTGTCATCCTATTGACCGAAAACACTTCTGAACAGGTTGACTCTAATTTCACCTTCAAATTAACTGCTAATACTAGAGATTCACATACTTTTGCAACTCACAAATATTTAACGCTGGATAATCTTTCATAATAATTAAATGTCAAACCATATATTTTCATCTCATTTGGGTTCTCTTTGTCAAATTTCAAAACTCGAAAAATCTGATGAACTTTTTGGTCATATTTATGCAGAAATACAGAAATTTTTTTATTTATTTCTACCCAGTTTAAATGATCAAAAATGTAATGTGTATCAGTCAAAGCCACTGAATAGAAAAATATCAAACAAATCAACAATCAGTTTCGTACTTGCTATTCTCTGCTGCATGATACAACAGCTGACATAATGACATAATATTTAATTAGGTCTCTTGCAGTCTTATTTTGTAGTTTATTTGAGAGCCTGTAATAATTCAGAAGTAGCACAGAAAACTCTTATTGTAATAATTAAATTAAATTAAATTAAATAAAAAAAATACAAATAAAATAAAATAAATACTTCTTTCCACCCTATCTATAACCTCATCTCTCCATTTCCATCGTTTTCTCTTCCATCTAGATTCTAGAAGCGTGTATCTGCAAATCTGCAAATATGTTTCTCCACCTCTTTCTCTCTCTGTCTGCATTAATTACATCATAACACGAGCATCCACCTGTTATCTGTAGGCAGAGCAATTGTTCACTACAAAGCTCTGCCGTGAATAAAACATCCCCATCTTTTCTTCTAATATCATTCTGTCAGGACTTGAAAAAGACGGTACCCCCTCATGTGCAAACTTAAAAGAAACCCGAATCTCCTGCTCTGTTATCCCATCAAGAGTCCAGATTGACACTGATCAATGTCAAGCAGATGCATTTAAATCAGACGCCTCCGTTCTGTAAAGTGCCTTTGTGTTGAGGGCGTTTCTAACAACTGCTGCTAACAGGAAATCATTAGTCATTATACAGTAGCATATAACGGGGCGGACTGCGATCTGACTGTACTGTCTGTTCTTTTGCATTTGCACAGATGCTTTCAGCGATAAAATCAAGAGAAGCGGCAGGAGGCAGACTGAAACTGTCGCTCCTCACTTTAGCTCTCAGATGGCACACAGTTTTAATTCAGGTGGACTGAGCAGCTCGCCTCAATCAAAGATCAATCACGTCAACAGCAGGATGCTGACTGCAATTCAAATGAACGGGGGAACTTCTGCAAAACCAACACTGTGAAAGTGATGTCCGATTTAAGGACAAATCGCTATTCTAAAGCAGTACTTAATTTGGTTGAGCTGTAAACCAGAGTGAGTGGTATTCCTAAAGCCTCTGGACTTAACAGCAGTAAAACAATGCGGAATCATTTATTTACAACAATAAAATGCAAATTTGCTGATTAGCATGTCATCGCTGCTTTGGTGGTGACAAAAAGGAACAGATAATCCTTATATTTGGGGGAAATATACAAAATTTTAATACAACTTTTTTTTTTTTTTGTATGTTTCAGTAGTGTTTTAGTATGCAAGTTAAAATTCCATAATTTGATGTGGTCGCTACTGAAACGTTACTGTCACTTCCAAAAATGTCCAGTCACAAAATAAAGTATATTCAATTATCAACTAAGATGTTATGATAGTTTTTGGTTCAATGTATATTCAAACTAATGAATTCTTAACTTTGAAATCAGCATGATCAGTTTTTTGCCTTTTACAAAAAAAAACTGGATTCAAAATACAACAAATCTAAATTACACTTGAAATATTGTTAATAATGTAATTGTTATTGATTTAACTAAATTTTTTTAAATAAAATATATATTTTATATATTTTTATATTATTTGTTTATAAATGTAGATGTAAGCAAAATGTTAACAGGTCAGTATAACCCTTCTAATTAAATTATATATTACTGTGTTTCGGTAGTGACAAATTTGGAGAGAGGAAAAACATTCCAAAACTTTCTGAAAATATAATATGATAATTAACTGCACAATTACTAGGTGTGTACCTTGGTTATTATACAATTTGCATACATACAATATTTTTTGGAAAAATACTTTTTCAAGACTTTTCCAACTGTGACTTTGGACCAATTCTGTAGAATGGCCCATATATTAATTATAAACGTATATTTTTTTTTAAATTAATTAATTTATTTATTATGTATAAAAACAAATACAACTTGTATTAATATGCATCTTATAATGAAGCCACTTTGCAACTGAAGACTTTATTTGCAAAAACAGATTTTTTTTTTTTTTTTTTTTGTAAAAAAAAAAAAGTTTTTTTTTTTCAATGTGCATTACAAGTAATATCAATCAAACTGCAGTTGGGTTATTTTGATTAAGTAATAATAACTTAAACATATACAGATAACTTTTAACATTAAATATATATATATATTAAAAGTTTGTTTTATAGCAAAAGCAGATAACTCCAACAGTCGTTTTTTAGCAAAAACAGATAACTCATTTTATGTTTCAGAATGAAAAAAAAAACAAAAAAAAACACTTGTCTTATCTTTGTAATCTCATCAACTGACAATTTAGATGCCTGACAAATGTTGTTGTTGTGATCATAGACTGTATGGTTGTGATTACATGCAGTTTTCCCTCACCTTTGTAAAGTGCTGCGTTTGCAAGGTTCTGTGAAAAAAATTCAGCTTTTATTTTCCTGTCACGCCCTGAAGAAGATATCACGGGTTCATCAAATTCATCAAAATTATCCGTGCTCGATCACTCTTAGTCAGATTTTTAAAAAATTCCTCTGTTAGCGCATCTTTTCAAAGTGACTGGCAGTCTTGTCACCTGACCTGAATACAGCATGCTGATTCACTAAAATTGACTTATCAGCTTCTGTTCACAAACAAGAGCGCTTGTCAGCTTCTGCAGCAAAAGATGAAATCGCGATGCCTTGCAAATACTGGCTTTATTGACAAAATGTGTTTAGTGTTTAGATCACGCTATATGTGGAGAATAATGCAAGGGACCCAGTTCTTTTTTCAGTTGTTTTTTTTTGTCCAATTGTTTATCAGTTTTTGCAAATAAATTCTTCAATTGTTCATTTTCCTTTAATTTTTGACATTACTGAGAACAATTAAAAATTTGAGACACCTAGGACAACATAAAAATGCTGAATTGTGGGAACTAGACCTAAATTGAGCAAGAGTGGGTGGGGAAGAATATCACAATTAAAGGAGAAGTCCACTTTCAGAACAACAATTTACAAAAAATTTACTCACCCCCTTATCACCCAAGATGTTCATGTCTATCTTCAGTTGTGAAGAAATTATGGTTTTTGAGGAAAACATTTCAGGATTTTTCTCCATATAATGGACTTCACTGGTGCCCCGATTGTGAACTTCCAAAATGTAGTTTAAATGCAGCTTCAAAGGGCTCTAAATGATCCCAGCCGAGGAAGAAGGGTCTTATCTAGTGAAACGATCTGTTATTTCTTTCGGAAAATAAAAATTTGTTTACTTTAAGCACAAAAGCTCGAGTAGCACAGGCTCTGGGATGCGCGTCCATGACGGTACGTACAATTGCATCAATTCGAAAGGTCACGCGGAATTTAGACGGAACTACAGACCCAGTACTACAGACGCTGTTTACAAACAAAAGGTACAACGATGTCAGACGATTCTGAAGTTGTAGGAGAAAATGAGATGGAGTTTTTCGTACACAGACGATGAACTTAGACATGATTCGTAGTGTCGCAGATGGGCATCCCACAGCCTGTGCTACACAAGCTTTTGTGCTTAAAAAATAAACAAAAAAAAAAAAAGACTTTTTGTGATGTTTCGCTAGATAAGACCCTTCTTCCTTGGCTGGGATCGTTTAGAGCCCTTTGAAGCTGCATTTAAACTACATTTTTGAAAGTTCAATATCGGAGCACCAGTGAAGTCCATTATATGGAGAAAAATCCTGAAATGCTTTCCTCAAAAACCATAATTTCTTCACGACTGAAGACAGAAAGACATGAACATCTTGGATGACAAGGGGCTGAGTTAATTATTTGGAAGTGGACTTCTCCTTTAATACTATACATTTAGTCTAGAGTCAAAGTCCAATCATATGGAAAAATAAAGCAGAATGAAACTCAAAAGCAGGCAGGTACAGAATGGTAAAACGAGTCTCACTCGGAGGAACTAGCTGGAATTTTTACTAAATAAAATGCCATAATGAAACACCTCTGTTCGCACATAAGCCATATCCAAAAAGAAAGGTTACGTTAAGTTAACGTGCAAGTCATTATAATGCCAGATTACAACATATAAGACATCTCATGCTTGTTTGTCAAACATGTGACTTCATACTTCTGTTTAAACTCCAAAAGAAGGCCTGAAATTCCATTTAAATGGCTGAAAACAGATCTCATAACTCGTTAGACAAAATAAGAATGATTCGTTTGGCTCTCAGAGGAGAGAGGAGCGCAGAAATGGGTTTTATCAGAACATAGGGAGCCATTGTTACTCTGACACTGTGTTGAAAACAGCATTCGACCAATCCCTGAGCTCAGCCGAGGGAACTCTGGATTTGTTCTGTCTGGTAGGAAATGATAAGCTTGACAGAGCTCAATACCCAAGAGCTGCAGGCCCGACCGACGACCGCATGTGTGTGTTTGTGTGTGTGTGAGGCAGACAGGATTACAGCACACCTCTGTGGGGACAGGACGCTGTGAAGTGGACCATGGCTGAGCAACAAAAAAACAACATCAATCTCTTTTCAAAGACATGGAGGCTTTCAGGAAAATCCAGGTAACACACCGCACAGAGCCATATGCAAACAAATAACCCCATACATCCTTAAATGATAGGGAATAAAAATAGTGAAACTACTAACCACATATTTTCAGTAGCTTGGCTTTTTTCAAGTCTAGCTTTTGTTTTAAACATTGTGAGTCAAAATGCAAAACTACTAAATAAAGATTTATACAAATTATTTGAACTCAATACAGTTCCTAAAACAGTGAACATCTTCATTACACCTCAAATAAATATTTTAATATTTTAAATACACACTTTTTATTTCATTAGTTGAAAAATTATTCAAATTATTAATATTATTTAATTATATGCAATTATATACATGTAGTTTAACTATATAAAAAATGTAAATAGATTACAATATAAAATATAATTATAGTTTATTTCATTATATAGTTTATTATGTTTTACGCTTTTAAGGAGCTTTAAAGCAGGTGTACATTTGTTACTGACTCTATTAGCCAGCTGTGTTTTCAAAAGAGTAACTTGACTGTAATTTAACTTCTTTACTTTGAATGCATTGGTGAACTGCACTTTAAAAGTCGCTTCCCCAACCCTGCAATCAAAATTCACCTACAGGCTTCTAAAGAAATAAAGAAAATAAGTCATTGTGCAAAGAGAGAGCGATGACCCTCTAAAAAGAGTATGACTAAAAGTATAATATGACGATTCCATAAAATACAGTCCTGAAAATACAATAACAGGTCCTCACCGCAGCAGAATCAATCTACATAAACGCACTCTAGTCATCATTTTATCCTCACTGTTTCTTTCTTTTCATCTCTTCATCGTCTGTTAGATGAGTACTGTCTGTTTGTCTGAATCTCTCTGGGTACATGATGGGTGTCTAAATGAGCTGACAGCATCTACTACGAGTGTTTGTTCTTGATACGTTTAAGGGCTACTTTTCCAAAATCCTGAAATTTAGTAAAACCGACTATAGTTCACCCAAAAATTACGAATTGCTGAAAAATCTCAACCTCAGGCCATCCAAGATGTAGATGAGTTTGTTTCTTCAACAGAACAGATTTGGAGAAATTAAGCATTACGTCACTTGCTCATCAGTGGATCCTCTGCAGTGAATGGGTGCCATCAGAATGAGAGTCCAAACAGCTGATAAAAACATCACAATAACCCACAATTAATCCACACCACTCTAGTCCATCAGTTAATGTCTTGTAAAGCGAAAAGCAGCATGTTTATTAAAAAAAAAAAAAAAAAAAATCCATTACTGAGGCATTTAAACTTTAAACCATCACTTCTGGCCAATAGTCCATTATAACACTTCCTCCAGTGAAAAAGTCTATCCCCCATTGTCTTCACACATCAAAACCAACCGACACATTTATTTAGAACTGTTTTAGATGGTTTTCTCTTATAAAAGTTGCTTGATCTGTGCATACTTCTCTCCTAATTCAGACAAAGCAATATTATGGATAGAGGATTTATATTTTATGGAGTGGTGTAGATTACTGTGATGTTTTTATCTGACAGCACCCATTCACTGCAGAGGATCCATTGGTCAGCAACTGATGTAACGCTATTTCTCCAAATCTGTTCTGATGAAGAAACAAACTGATCTATATCTTGGAGGGCCTGAGTCATTTTTTAGCAAATTTTCATTTTTGGGTGAAGTGTTCCTTTAAGAAACCAAAGAGAGGTTCATAAATGTGAACCTCGACCACAAAACCAGTCATAAGGAGCACAGGTATATTTGTAGCAATAGTAGTAATACATTGTATGGGTCAAAACGATAGATTTTTCTTTTATGGCAAAAATTATTAGGACAATAAGTAAAGACCATGTTCCATTAAGATATTTTGTAAATTTCCTAACACATATATATTAAAACGTAAGTTTTGATTAGTAATATGCATTGCTAAGAACTTCATTTGGACAACTTTAAAGGTGATTTTCTCAATATTTTGATTTTTTTGCACCGTCAGATTCCAGATTTTCAAATAATTGTATCTCGGCCAAATATCGTCCTATCCTAACAGACTATACATCAATGGAAAGTTTATTTATTCAGCTTTCAGAAAAAATCCTTATGACTGGTTTTGTGGTCCTGGGTCACAAATGGGCCAAAAAATAGTTACCAAAAGAGCCATAAAAGTCAACAGGTGGACTTCAAAACTAAATGTGTGAAGTTTGAGGGCATTTATGCATGCGCCCCATATCTTACCCTGATCAGAGAGGAAGTCCAGCATGGTCTGTAGTAGAAAAGAGAGATGTCTGACAGACAGTCCTGGGTTCCCCATACGACGAGATGCATAAACCAGCTCATGAAGCAACCGTAACTGTACTGCCGCCCACCCACGATGGGTCCCTACAAACAGAGAGGAGGAGAAAGCATTTAAAACACAAACAAAACAAGACTTTTGATGGATTTACATCATGTGAGCCTTTGTGTTTCCACCTTCAGACTGTATTCTGATTTGTTTTCCCCCGAGTGTATTCTTCACTCTTGAAGCCTGTTTTTCTTCTTCACCATCCTGAAGTGTGTTAATCAAGTTTTTTTTTTTTTTTTTAAAGAAAAGTCGTTTTCCATTTTCTCCAGGCAGTTTTGTTCCTGTACCTTTAAGACTTTTTGACAACAATTGTCCATCAAAACCTTGTTCTTTACCTCCGCTTTTACTGATAAATATAATGCGAAGGGAAGGTCAAACTCAATCAAGTTTTGTTTGTACATACAGCATCTTTTTCTGCTCAAACTGTCAGAAAGGCGTCATAAAATTTACAGCCCTAAATTACATCATTCAACAGCTGAGTTACAAAACTCATCCATCAGGCAACTCACACGACTGTCACAGAAGAGAGCAAAAGAGAGAGAGTGAGAGAGTGAGGTTAAGCTGCTCCGTGCTGCTCCTGAAGAATGTAGCAGCAGTTCTGAAATGATTGTAAGGATTTATCACTCCACACAGTTCTGCTGCTCACATGACCTTCTATTTCACACTCACCTTACTCTCAAATCATGCAAATCCACACTAAGCTTTACAGCAGAGAGTGTTTGTCTGCACACCAAACCAAAGGAACCAAAACCTGCAACATTTCTGCTGTCTGATGCTTTCTAATCAAAAAACAGGAATCAACAGTGATGGAATAAAATGCTTTCAAAAGTTTACATGCATAGGATTCACAGATAAGCTAGTGCAAATGTTTAAATGTGAAGTGTAGACACTATATCCCACAATTCAATGTGCTTCTTTCAAAAAAGAAGCAATCATGATTCTTAACTTCCCCTTGTTCACTAAATGTTTAAGACATATTTAGGTAAACATGCAATTAAAGTGCACATTTCTATGTATTTCCAAGAACAGGACGCAACTTGCTTAGGTAAGCGTGCAATTTTATGCTACCGTGGATAAAAAAAATTGCAGATGCATCGCTATACACACCGTCCTAAATAGCGAATGAAATCAAGATTAGTGTGTCCCACATCAGCATTTGCGACTGAAAACTACTGCGTGCAACTATTTTAAAAAGTTTCTATGTGTTTTTACAACCCTGAGTAATGTATCACAGACATATCTCATGAATCCTTTCATAAACAAAGTGTAGAGAGAGTGTAAATAAGAGATTCATTGTGCAGTGTAGAGAGCTTCGTTGATTATAATGAAACTTTGTGAGATTGCGGTGAACTAAGATGAGTGACAGCTTTAATGATTTTTAAGAGAGTATGTAAATGAGATCCTGATTTAATATTAAGTGACTTACATTGTCTGACTATAACACTATTGCCTGATTTTGCTCTGTTTCGTTGTGAAAAAAAAGTCTCAACAAGTCACAACTGAGCCGCTGCGCATCTCCATTCAAACACAGCGGTGTCTAGTTTATGAATGAACATGCATTTTTAAACGAATCGAGTGAGTCAATGATTCAACTTCCCATTCATAAAGACAGTCATGTGCTTTATTCCTGAATGAATCAGCCGTTCGAACAAATCAAATGAATGATATGATTCAGTAATTAAATCATTTCATTTTTTAAGTATCTTTTTAAAGTATCTTTTAAGTTATTTAAATAATGTAATATTTCTGTATGTAAAATTTTATATTTAAAACATTAATCTCGACATGAATTTATGAATTTGACTGCATTCATGCCACCTCTGAGCCTTATTAAACAAACAAAAAGCTTTTGTGTTCTTCTGTGCCACCTCTGTAGTACAAATTAATCTTGTTAATACTGATTTCATTTGACTGGTAACTTAATCTTATTCTACTTGTTCTTATTCTGTTGTTTTAATTAGAAATTTTAAAAAGATTAAAAAAATATAATGTTTTAAAAATCTGACATAAAAGATGACATACTTAAATAATTAAAGTTAGAAAAATGTCATTACAAAGGTAAAAACAAAATTCCCCCGTAAATCACTTTAAGGAGTTAAATATCACCTTGTAATGGGAAGGCTAATTTGTTTTATCAGATTTTTTGATTATTGATTAGAAGGTGCTCCTAAAATTTTGACTGTGCTCCTAAAAATAAAATAAAATAAAATAAATTTGCCCATGTTTTTAGGTTAATATTACTCAAAATCCCTTGCACTACAGAAAAGAATGGGATTGTAGAAACATGCATGGTCAAAGTTCCCATGATGTTTTTTTTTGTTTTCTTTTCTTTTCCCAAATGTGTGAATTTAAAAGTGAATAATAAATTTGGCAAGCTCAACCGTATGCAACAAAAGGATCGGTGGTATCAATATGCAAAATTTATGTTGTAGTATATCCCAAGTCTGTCCCAAAACACTCCCAACACATGACTTATGCATAAAACTCACAGTCTAAAAAGTACATGCACACAAACAGCAGAATTCAATGTTTTCAGTTTCATAAAACCCCAAAAATAAATAATACATTTAAATACTTTTTTTTTTTTTTTTTTAATGTTCCTACACAAATTGTGCTTAGGGAGCGTTAGCTAGTGAATTTTGTATATATTCTGTCTTGAGATCCTGGTGCTATCATTGTGTTATTGAAAAAATAAAAAATAAATAAAGATAAAACCCTACAAAGAAGAAATTCTGCCGAAATATCAGTTGGTGGAATGTTACGTGTACATGCACAAGCTTTACTTCCCACACGTCTCCTCCTGGAAGCAAATATAAATGGATAAAAAGCAGACCTTTTTATTATACATAACGTTATCTGCATATATACACATTTGGCACCCAGACACCCATTAGCAGATACTACAGCATATCAGCAGCATCAGAAACATGTCAGGCGACGACACAGACTGTAAATATAATCTGTGCAGATAAGACAGATAAAAAAAAATGTCTGGCATTATCAGATTATTAAAATAACCTCTGTAAAATAAAATAAAAAATGCAACATGTAAAACCTTACTGTTACCTTGACATACAAGTAGGATCTTACTTCTTAATTAGTTTAATATTAATAACAGTTAATTCAGTACAATTAATATATTTAATTAATATATTCAATATATTAATATTATAAAATATGCAATATTTAACTAATTAAATTGTAGCACAAAATATAAAAATTATAAAATATATCTGATCCATGCATGAGGAAGTGAGTTTATTAAAAATAAATGAATAAATAAATTCAATACAGTACTTTACTTGGACCAATAAAAGCATGCACTTTGAAAGCCAATTTTTCTGTGTACCCAACATTCATTCGCAGCACATCACCCCATAAAAATTTGACTCTTTACAACAGCTGCTGCACATTCAGCTGCTATTTATTAAAAACAGCCACTTCACTCCCTCTTCAACTAGAAATAATACATCCCTCTGCAGTTCAGGGATCATAACGGTTGGTGCGAACAGGAGTGAGTCTCCAGGAAGCGTTTTACAGTTCTCCAGGGTCTGCTGCAGTTCTATGTTCAGTCTTTGTGTTTTCACTGGACTTTCTAAATCCCTGTGCACAATAGTTGAGCTAAACGCAATCAATCAGAGGTTGATGATATATTCGCTCTCTCTGTGCGTAAAGAGAGCTGAGCTCGAGAACTCCCAGGCCAATTAAAAACCCATTTTCTCTTCTCTCTCTGCACTCCATGGTGTCTCTATTGACCCGAGCCCTCTTCTCTCTTTCACTTAAAGCTTCAGTAAGCCAGGGTCACCCTTCAGCTTCAGCGGACACACGCGAGGGGTCTCCACGGCCCACCCACAGGGGCTGTCATTGGGAGCAGGAGGTGACATCACTGATTCAATGCATCAAAATCACATGACATCAGCTGTTTTGCCTGACATAAATATAGAACGAAGATGTAAGAATAATAAATATATCAAAATGAGGGAACAGATGGGTCTGCATTGAGACGGCACTCAGAAATCTTACCTGACGTCCATGTGAAATCAAAACGGGCTCTATTTTTTTAAATAAACGCTGTTTGTCTTACAGTGCCTGATTCATCAGCGCACATTACTCAAATATTTTAACAAAACGTAATATAATTTTTCTGCCTTGGAATTAATGATTTTGCTGACAGAATCAAAAATGTGTGGAAAGAAAAAAAACTGACCAACCAAAGCTGAGAAAAACTCACTGTCACTGGATGCTGTGGGTGGTTGCCAAGGTGTTGCTATTGTCAGGGGATGGTTGCCAAGGTGTTGCTATGCTATATGTAGGGTTGTAACGGTATACCGGTATGGCGGTTTATTGTGATATTGACATGTACGATTATTATATCATGCACATTTGCTTATCCGCGGTTTTGAAAAAAAAAAAAATAAATGAAACCAGATCTCACCCGCGCTGCCGTGTATGCAACTTCTTTCCGCTTGACTGCTTAGACTCCACCCATACCTGCACAGCGGCGAAAATGTCCGATACAGAGGCTGCAAATTCTAATCTCTATCTCCCGCCGAAAAAAAAATTAAAATCTGCGGTATGGGAATATTTTGGTTATCCGAAAAATGATCGTGGGGTTGTCCTTGAAGATGGATATCCAGTTTGCAAGAAATGTGGACGAAGAGTGGCCGCAAAAGGAGGAAATACGTCGAACATGTTCTCCCATATTCGCGAACACCATCCCTCCATGAAGATAAAGGTAAGTTCCATTTATAACTTAAAGCCGTATTATTTCTGTGATGCAGAGGGAATCCTGGAATCCAGTCATGTAATTGGAGTCAATTACAGTATAATACAGATGGCACGTAAAATGTGCGATTTGATAGATAGATAGATGGATGAATAAATCAAAATATAGCTGTGCAGTAAATCAAATCGCGATGTGCATGTCTGTGAATATACAGCGCAAAAAGGCTGCCATATATTGTAATTCTATATTCTGTGTCTCTGTATGAATGAGCAGCGCCGTTTCGCCTAGTAGATCTAGTCAGTGTTTCCCATTCATTAACTAGAGTGTGGCGGCCCGCCACAGTCTCATCTGTCCCGCCACAGTTTCACAATAAACCGAAAATATTTATACTCGTCATTTTAACATAGACGTCTTTAACGTTGTGTTTCGTGCCATCGCTTTGGAAAAGTGTCCGTCAAACGAACTAAGCGTTATATGGTTTTATCCGTTCATCAAGTCTGTTTCGCTGCTTGTTTGTGAAGCACGCACTTCATTCAGAGTCAGACGATCAGTTCGTGATTTGATGTTTGCCGCGTCAGAGTCAGAGCGACTCTTTGATTGACAGTCAATGCGGTGAACATTGTTTTTGCCGTGAGTTTAGCGCGCGTTTGAGAATGCAACGGCAACCAGTTATGCATTGTCACATTAGCATAATTTCCAACATTTTAATGGGCAGATGTTTACAATATTTCACTAGATTTGTAATGAGACGCGTTTGTAAACCTGTTTGCACTGAAGCTGGAGTTTTCCGCCAAAATAAAAGCTCTACTGCAGTTTCCGTCAAAATAAAAGCTCATAGGTTTATTTCTTGGAAGCAAGGACTAAAATTAACAGACACGCGCACAGAAAATACTGTAGCCTACAAGCAGAGCATTTTTATTAAAAAAAAAGTTTGTTACAATAAACCATGTTCAACCAAAAACCATATCTCTTTTTATTCATTTAAAGGTCATTGTAGCTGATGATTATAATAATAATAATGATAGTTTAATACCGTATACCACGAAACCGTGAAACCGTGATATTTTCTGAGACGATTATCATACCGTGAAAATCTCATACCGTTACAACCCTAGCTATATGATAAGGTGTTTTAAATGGTTCTTAGAGCATTACTACACTGTTGTCAGGGGTGGTTGCCAAGGAGTTGCTATTTACTTGCTAAGGTGTTCTAAATGGTATTTAGAGCATTACTACACCATTGTCAATGGTGGTTGCCAAGAAGTTGCCATGCACTTGCTAAGGCATTCTAAACGGTGTTTAGAGTGTTGCTATGGGTTTCTGGTGGTTGCCAAGGTGTTGCTAAACACTTACTAAAATGTTCTCAATGGTTTTTAGAGCATTACAATGCCGTTGCCAGGGATGGTTGCCAAGGTGTTGCTATGCTAAATGATAAGGTGTTCCAAAAGGTTTTTAGAGCATTACTACACTGTTGTAAGGGGTGGTTGCTAAAGAGTTGCTATTCACTTGCTGAGGTGTTCTAAATGGTTTTTAGAGCATTACTACACCATTGTCAATGGTGGTTGCCATGGAGTTGCCATGCATTTGCTAAGGCATTCTAAATGGTTTTTAGAGTGTTACATCAGGTTTCTGGTGGCTGCCAATGTGTTCCCATGCACTTGCTAATGTGTTCTAAATTGTTTTTAAAGCATTACTATACCATTAGTAGTAGTTGCCAAGGTGCACTTGCTAAGTCATTCTAAATGGTTTTTAGTGTTGCCATGGGTTACCGGTGTTGCCAAGGTGTTGCTATGCACTTAAAGTGCTTTAAATGGTTTTTAAAGCATTACTATGCCGTTGTCAGAGATGGTTGCCAAGGTGTCGCTATGCTATATGTGTTGTAAATGGTTTTTAGAGCATTACTACACTGTTGTCAAGGGTGGTTGCCAAGGAGTTGCTTTGTACTTGCTAAGATGTTTTAAATGGTTTATAGAGTTGATATGGGTTTCTGGTTGTTGCCAAGGTGTTACTATGCACTTACTAAGGTGTTCTAAATGTTTTTAGAGCATTACATTTGTTGGGGTGGTTTCTAAGGTTGTTGCCATGCACTGACTAAGGTGTTCTAAATGCTTTTTAAAGCATCACTATGCCGTTGTTAGGGGTGGTCGTCAAGGTGTTTCTATGCACTTTCTAAAGTGTTCTAAATGGTTTTAGAGCGTTATTATGGCATTGTCAGGGGTGGCTGTCAAGGTGTTGCCATGCACTTGCTAAAGTGTTCTAAATGTTTTTTAGAGTGTTGCTTTGGGTTTCTGGTGGTTGCCAAGGTGTTGCTATATACTTGTTAAGGTGGTGTAAATGATTTCAGGGCATTGCTGTGTGGTTGATATGGTTTCTGGTAGTTCCCAAGATGTTACTATGCACTTGCTAAGGTGCTCTAAATGGTTTTTAGAACACTGCTATACAGTTGCCAGGGATTTCTGGGTGGTTTCCAAGCTCTTCTAAATAGATTTTTAGAGCATTTCTATACAGTGGCCAGTTTCTGGGTGGATGCTAGGTGGTTAGTAATTTTCTGAGTCCCTATTCTTTTCTCTTTTCTTATCGTCCACAACCTCTCCCAAAACAAACCACACAATTTGCGGCATCATATTGCACCTAAATAACATAATTAGTTATATGTTATTATATAGTTTTAAATATTAGCCATTATTAGACAAAATATCGAGTTTCACTATGGAAAGTGTCACATTATGGCAGTTAAATGTGTCGAAAATAGCGTTATGTCACCTTTAAAGAATATTCAAGATTTTCTCTTTTCAGTTCATAGGATTCCTCAGGCTGTGTCTAAAGCTAAACATCTTTATTATTCCACGCATGTGTGCGAGCACGTGTGTGCGTCGGGCAGAAGGTTGAGAGGATTTCATATTAAAGAGAATATAGTTAAGAACCCTAAAGTGATGCACCTCAGAGTCTGACATCACAGCTCAGGGTCAGATCTCCTCTCTGCACTGTTTTCCAACACAAAGACTAAACGAAATATATATCACCCCTGAGAAGAGCCCTTCAAAACCCACAACGCTGTTCTGTAAGCATACAAAGGGGGACAAGGTTACTTCAATGCCGCCTGGGCAGATTACAAATCAACCGAAGCCCGTTTATGAGTCTGAGGTATTTAAAGAAAAACGAGCAATTCAAACTATTTATATTCTGCTCTTGTATTGCGAAAGACGCCAGTTAACTGGGGCAAAACGGGTCGAGAGGACAACCATAAAATAAAACACAGTAATAGCATGCATTTATTAAAACAAACAACAGCATTAACCTAATTAAAAGAGCAAACAGGAAGAGGGAGGGGGGATGATGTCATTATACAGGTTCAAAAACCTTGAGACGTCGGCATGTGCATCACTCGCATCATAATGCACACAGACCGCATTTCTATTCTAGACTCGCATGCACATTACTTCTTTGTTTATTGTCAACAGGAGTCTGCTTTAAACAGACCGGAGGACATAGCAGTGGATAATGCCATTCAACCAGGCAAAACAGATACAGAAACTTATTCATGCCTCGACTAACTGGTCCACCAGTGGATTTTTAAATGCCTGATAGTGGTAGATTAATGTGGTTTAACAGCCTTGTGTAATCTTGTGTTACCTTTGCTGAAGTCTTTAGGGTCCAGAGAGAGGCTGTATCCAGGCAGGGTCTCCAGCAGGAGTTTGTAACAGGCCTTCCAGCCCGGCTCAGGGATGGTGGGCGCCACACACTGCATGGCTGCGACGCGTTTGAAGAACGCTGATTTCCGGTGGAAGCCAATGAGCTCGTAGAGTTCTGACAGCACACTGTAACGCTGGATCTTCTCCTCTTCTGACAGCTGAATACATAGACAAATGTTCAAAGACGATTCCTAATTCAACAGCTTTGAAAACTGACTTGTTGCAAGCACTCACCTGGCCTAGATTGATGTAAACAGCATTCTGCAGGAACTCTGATGCCTCCATGGCTCGTTTCTGAATAGCCAACACTCTGACAGCCTTAATGCAAGCCTCCAGCTCAATCACTCCAGCGCTCTTATACTGAAAGACAGACGACAAGATTTTAATACTTGTATGAGTTATGAGCTGTCAACTTTAAGTGTTAATTCAGTGCATTCATTATATATATATTAAAAAATAATTATAAAAAATAAATGAATGTAATTAATCATGGCCAGGCCCACACATATAACCATCTGAGAAATTCAAGCTTAACTTTTTAACTTTCTTTTTTAAATGCATGTTTTTTTGTTTTTTTTTTTTAAATAAATGCATTTTAATATTTTTTTATTTATTTATTTAAAATAAATATTTAATTATAAAATCTGATTTTAATCACAAAGGTTTTGCATACATGCATATAAATGGCCAGATCATGCTAACATTTCAATCATGCTGGTATACATTTTTTTTTTTTTTGTTTTGTTTGTTTGTTTTTTTAATGTTATTATATATTTTTTTAATATAATAACAGATTGGGAGAAGTGCACTCTGAGACCATAAATTATAAAAAATATTAAAGTTCACTAATGAGAGCAGAAATTAAAAGAAAAAAATCATTCTGTACTATTTTTTATTTTTTTTTATTTAATTTTAATTACTTAAAATTTTATTTAACTTTTTAATACAATACATTTTACTTTTACTTATTTTATTTTAGTTTTTAACCTTTTAATAATAACATAATAAAAAATAAAAACATATTTTTGTTTATAATCAAATCATAATATTAAATTACATTTACTACTAGGGTTTTTTTTTAATACAATAATGAATAAGGTTTTAAAAACAGATTTCCATAAAGGCATATAAATGGCCAGATAATGCTGACATTTCAATCATGTTGCTGTACATGTTTTGTCTTATTTACAAGTTAAAATATAATTTCACATTGTGAGAATTGTCTTCTGAGACACTACAGATAATAACTTGCAATACTGAAGTGCAATAACTAAAATATTAATAAAAGGAAATTATATAATAAAATGTAATCATTAAAAAAATAAAATTGCACTTTTTTTTTTAAATACAAGGTTTTGTCTGTACAACAGTTCTCAAAAAAGGAGGGATTCAGGAATTATTATTTTTTTAATTTAATTTTTTTTTTTTTTAATTGGATACAAATATTACCATTTTTAAATGGAATCATTAAAAAAAAAAAAAAAAAAAACATGCTGACCCCAGTCATTGTTCACAATCCAAAGCCAAAATATAATTTTAGATGAAAATTGTGAAGACCATAAAAATAAAAAAAACTTGCAAAATTGAAGCTCACTGACTAAAATTTAAGAGAAAGATCTGAGGGTCAGAGAAAGGTCATGCTGTACATCCATCTCCTATGTGCCTCTGTTCAGGATGTGTCATCATATTTGAAAATCAAATCTCAGCAGTGGACAGTGGCACAAAGTGCTCTGTTCAAATCTATGAATTCACAAGGCTGCAGTGTCCCCTGCTGGCTGCTGGCAGAACAGCTGATGTGGCAGAAATGAGCAGTTGGAGACGAACATAGACTGAATGAGCAACTCCATTCACAAGATTGGGGTCAAATACTTTACTTTTCAGCAGTCTCATTCAAGGCGAGGAACAGCGAGTTCAAAATGCATTTTTTTAATGTCAAAATTTAGACCATCTCTAGGGAATACTTGCTGTGAGATGCACATTAGCAAAGGCATTGTGGGTAAAACACCTACTTAAAAATAAGCCGGCCCTGTTTGCCATCTCAGAGTGAGAGTTGATGATTAAAGAAAAAGAAGTGTGAGTTTTTAATAAAACAATAAGCAACGAGAAGCTGCGTGTTAAAGTGATTTTACCACAGTTAAAATGCGCTGTTAGGCCTAAAGCAATGTGCACTTAAATGATTAGCACACTTCTAGAATTTAAATTTCCTCATGATTTACTCACCCACATGTCATCCAAGATGTTCATGTCTTCCTTTCTTCAGTTGCAAAGAAATTAAGTTTTTTGAGGACAAACATTGCATGATTTTTCTCCATTTTTTCCATTTCTCCACTTCAATGGGAGCCAACGGGTTGAAGGTCCAAATTGCTTTCAGTGCAGCTTTAAAGGGCTCTACACGATAACAGCTGAGGAATAAGGATCTTATCTAGTGAAACAACTGGTCATTTTATAAAAAAAATATACATTTATATACTTCTTAACCACAAATGCTCGACTTACAATAGCTTGACTTCATGCATTACATAGTCACGTTGAAAACATTCACAGCGTTTACAACGTGAACATGCAAAGTGAAATTCCCTTTACAAAAAAAAGGTGAAACAACCATGTTGGATGATGTTGTTTTTCGCCCTACCCTACCTTTTTGAACCAAAGCACACAGACGAAGAACTAACCCTGTGTGACCTTTCCAACATGATTACATCGCGCATCGCGTGAAGGCGCGCATACGCAACGCAAAGCTAGTGCAAGACAAACATATGTGGTTAAAAATAATATACATTTTTATTTATTTAGAAAATGACCAATCATTTCAGTCTAACCCCCATTAGACCCCTATTTCTTGGCTGGGATCATGTAGAGCCCTTTGAAGCTGCACTGAAACTGCAATTTGGACCGTCAACCCGCTGATGAATAAAAAAACCATGGAATGTTTTCCTCTGAAAACTTTATATCTTTGCAACTGAAGAAGGACATGAAAGAAAGACTCGGATGACATGGGGATCAGAAAATGTTTGTTCTGGAAGTGAACTTATCCTTTAAAACTCTCTTACTGGAGTAAGATCACTATAATACAAGGCTTTGGCTTTGGCTTTGAGTAAAAAGGCCACATACCAATGTTTAATAAATAATTATATTTTTATTATTAAAAGAGTTTGCAAAAGCTGTTTTACAGCTGCTTTAAAATGTGCCTCAATAAATCAGATTTTAAAGCTGAGACTGTTTATAATGCTCTGTTGTATGAATCTGGAGTTTGTTGAAAAGTGACAGTAAAGACATTTATAGTTTTATATAGTTTCATTTTAAAATAGATTAAAATAGAAAACAGTTATTTTAATTGGTAAGAATATTTTGCAATATTCAGGGCTCTATGCTTTTCTTTTTAGGAGCACAGTCAAAATTTCAGGAGCACCTTCTAATAAATAATCAGAAAATCTGATCAAAAATCAGCTTTCCCATTACAAGGCGATATTTTTTTTCTTTAAAGTGATTTACAGGTGAATTTTGTTTTTACCTTTGCAATGGCATTTTTCTAACTTTATTAAAAGTATGTCATCTTTTATGTAAACTTTTTTTAAAAATTATTTTGTTTAAGCTTTTTTAAAATTTCTAATTAAAACAAAAGAATAAGAACAAGTAGAATAAGAATAAGTTATCATTAAAATGAAATCAGTATTAACAAAATTAATTTGTACTACAGAAATGGCACAGAAGAACAAAAAAAGGCTTTTTGGTGTATTTTCTTATGTTTAATGAGGCTCAGAGGTGGCATGGGTGCAATCAAATTCATAAATTCATGTTGAGATTAATGTTTTAAATATAACATTTTGAATACAGAAATATTAAATTATTTAAATAAGTAACTATAAAGATACTTTAAAAATGAAACTAAATCTGCCAGTAGGTGACAGCAAGTCACTGATTTAATTACTGAATCATTCATTCACTTGAATTGTTTAAACAGCTGATTTATTCAGGAATAAAGCAAGTGACTGTCTTTGAGAAATTGAGAAATTGAATCATTGACTCACTAGATTAGTTTAAAACGCACGTTCATTCATAAACAAAACACCGCTGTGTTTGAATGGAGATGCACAGCGGCTCAGTTGTGACTAGTTTCAAACTATTTTTGATGACGAAATAGAGCAAAATCAGACAACAGTGTTATAGTCAGACAATGTAAGTCACTTAATATTAACTTCTTGTTTATTTAACTGTTGTATTAAATAAATATCTCATGTACAAACTCCCTTAAAAATCATTAAAAGCCAACATTCATCTTAGTTCATCGCGATCTCACAAAGTTCCATTATAATCAACAAAGCTCTCTACACTGCACAATGAATCTCTTATTTACACTCTCTCTACACTTTGTTTATGAAAGGATTTGTGAGATATGTCTGTGATATATTACTCAACATTGCAAAAACACGTAGAAACCTTTGAAGCTCCCCTCAGTGCAAACACAAATATGATCAGGTCAGTCGCACTGGTGCTCCTAAATATTTTTCCGTAATCGCACGCAGTAGTTTTCGCTCGCAAATGCCACTAAAATGGTCATACTATAGAACCCTGATATTACTGTTTTTACTGTATTTTTGATCAAATATTTGCAGCACTGGTAAACATCAGTATTATTATAGTTAACTAAAACCAAAACCATAAAAATAAATAAATAAACGACAGACAAAAAAAAAAAAAAAAAGACTAATCTTTAACTGAAATTTGAATGAAAACAGAAAATATATATAAAAACAGATTCAAAATACTATTTAAAAAAATATATATATATAATAGTATCTCAATGTTACTAAAAAAACAAATGGAGAGAGCTTCCAAAAAACTAAACTGATCGTCCACAGCAGAAAACCTCATCTCAGAAAGAGCAGATCCTTTCTAAACTCACATTTGTGTATAGAAAGTTACCTTGCCATAATAAGAGATGGCCTCCTTGTATTTCTCGATGATGTCCTCCTGACTCAGGCAGTTCTTGGCTCGGCCAATCTCAGTGCTCGTGTCTGCACTGATGCCATTGGTCGTCAGAGCACCTGGACAGGAAGACAAGAGAAAGAACCATGATAAATGCACCATGAAGTATTGAGAAAACAAAGAAGAAAAAAAAAATTCTGTACTCTGCATGCCACTGTAACACTCCACGTTACCTTATTTTCAAATATTACAAAGCCTAAAGTCTATAATAATACTAAAGATTTTTGCATTATCCCGCTCTGAGATATAAGATGCCGCAAACGAGTTCATTTGACTGATGCAAGACCTGGAACCTGACAAGCAATCTCTTGAATTAAATATGAAAGTCATCAAAAAACATGTTCAGAGGAATGAGAAAAATAATTACACACTCAGGATGTTTATTAAAGAAACAAGGGAAGAAATTTACCCTATTTACTTTATTAATCCATGTCCCTGGTCGTATCAGGAATGATTAATTCATGCATAAACTTTTATTAAACTTTAATAACCTCCTGTACCTCTGAAATGGCTTTTCATAAACACTATTCACAAACTGAACTTTGGAAATCTGTACTTTGGGCCAAGAACTGTTAGTTTTAGCTGGCCAACTGCATTAAAAAATGATAAATCAATTAAAAGCAATTCAATCTTTTCATTATATGATGTAAATTGAATCTATTATCGTTAACAAGTCTGTGTATGATCGTATATTATCTTGAAATACAAATGGCAGTAAAACACTGACCTCTAGTGGCAGCAGAGAGCAGATGTTGTAAAGTTGTACTGTAAACTCACTATGTCAAACCCATTAGTTACTATACATCAAAAACAAACCAACCTGATCAGTAAGTATCTGCACTACAGATTTTTACAATGGATATTTGGTCGTTAACCTGCAAACTACTGCAAAAAAAATCAGGAAGAAAACACAAATATCCCATCTAATGATTGCAAAAGTATTAGAAATGCTTTCAGAAATCAAAAGTAAGGATTCAAATGCATGCACTCAAATCACTAGACAATTTCATTGGTGTCAGATCAGAAACACAAAAGGCCTCCGAAATGCCTGCACACATGCAAAAGCACAACAAAGTAACTAAAACTACATCACAAGTACACACAGGCAGGAATCAAAGCCATTTCTTGAGCTACACATGTGCTTTACTGTACCTGGATCAATGAGAACTTCCTGAGCGCCTGAAGATGGACAGATAAACAAACAGAGGGAGAGACAGAAAGAGAGAGAGAACCTGGTTCACTCTTGGGCACAAGCAGTGAGCAGTGTTAGTACAGCACATATCAGGGCACAAAATGGTTTGCTATGATCCTGACATTGCTGAATCGTGATACAGCCGCAGGTAGGGTTGGGTATCGTTAGAATACTATCAATTCCAATTCTGCTTATCGATTCTGATTCTTTTCGATTCCCAGTTTCGATTCCAATGTGAATAAAAGATAATATCAAGCATATTTATTCTGTTTCTTTTTTCGCTAAACATTTAGTTGCAGCTGAATACCATGAACAAAAATCAACAGGCGACATAAAAACAAGATTCACTTAAGAGCTGTTTGCAAAATAAAGCTGCGTGATTCTGGATAAATTGGGTTGTTGTTGTTGTTAAATGGAAGTTGTGGTTACGATTCTGAAGAAGAAAAAAAAAGACAACTAAACACAATCACATGTAGGCCTATTTTAAGTAAAGTGATTCACTCAAGATTTACTTGGTTCATTACTGGATGAATCAGTGTTTTTGAATGCATGATCAAAGACAAACACATTATTAACAGCCCTCTTTCGCCATCTACTGGCATAACAACATAATCGATAAATCTTTAACATTATTTGGAATGTCAAATTAACTTTCAAAAGGATGATTTACTCTATTTTGGTCTCTACCGTACATACGAGTTTATATCGAGACTATGAACTTTTATCTCAGTACTTCTGTGATTATTTGAATGTTTATAACAGAAACAATGAACTGTGTGGTTGAAAAGACTGAAACCGTTTCATTCCTATACATGACAGTGGCTCTCTTTAGGTCAGCGGAGGCACAAACGCAGATCTGAATGTTCAAATCGCACTGGTCGTACAATGCACAGAAGAAAGGTTGAGGAATCAAACAGATGAATCATTGTAATTTAAGAACATAATCACGTTGGTATTTGAATCGTGTTTGTGATCTTTAACGATCTGTTAAATTAACTTCTGATCGCAACTGTAGCCATACTTTGGACCGCTATGCGCATAGATTAGTGAGCAAGGTCCTGGCAGATCGCTAGGTCGGGTATAAAAGAACGGCATATAGGAATCAATCGGCGGAATCAAAATTTTAATTTCACAACAAGTACCCGAATCGGAATCGATTTTCGATACCCAACCCTAGCCGCAGGGATGAGCAGACATGCATTAGGACTGAGAAATGATGGGCTCCTTCTAAATAATGGCTGTTAACAGACACTGAGGAAGCATGCAAGCTGTAAAAAAAAAAACATATTAGTCATTCTCTTAGCTCTGAATATATTAACAAAGCATCTTGTGAAGTAAAAATCTGGGTGTTTGTAAGAAACAAATCCATCATTAAGGCATTTTAACTTTAAAATGTCACTTCTGGCAAAAATACTACTCCTTCAGTGAAAAGTCCATCCTCTATTAAAATCAAAATCCCCCAACATATTTGTTTAGAACTGTTTTCACTTATAAACATTGTTTGATCTTTGCATATTTCTCTCCTGATTCAGACGAGACGATTTTTTTTCCACTGGAGAAAGCAATATTATGGATAGAGGACCTGTATTTTAATTGAAATCAATGATTTGAAGTTAACAGCTTTTTGCTTCACAAGATGTTAATTAATGGACTGCAATTGTGTAGATTACTTGTGAATTATTGTGATGTTTTTATAAGCTGTTTGGACTCTTCTGATGGCACCCATTCACTGCAGAGGATCCACTGGTGAGCAAGCAATATTTTCTTCTTTTTTTTCCCCTTTAAGTCACACTTAAAATGTGTGAATGTCACTGGATTAGATATTAAAATATCAAACCAAACTGCATCTACACAAATGCTCTGAGAGCTTTTTTCTTCATTTTGAACAGCATCTATATTTTATCATGCATCATTGCATGTAATTTTTTATGAAATGTTTTACTTGGAAAGTGTCTATTTCTTGAAAAATTAAATGCCATTTGATTTGATAATTTGTTATGCACCAAAATGAAATTAATTTGCATTCATTGAAGCTACGGTAGATCACAGTGCATTAATTAGCAAATGAAACATGAATGAATGACATGCTTGTTAATGAGTTAAAATACAATCTTATAGTACATAGGTTAATATGAGCAAAAAAATATGATTTTTTAAATTATTTATTTAAAAACCGGGAAGAAAAAAAAAATGGAAAGAAAAGGAAAAGAAAGGGAGGGAATTAAAAAATACAGAAAAAGAAAGAAAGAAATAAAGAAAGAAAGAAAGAAAGAAAGAAGACTGTGCCTAAACCACAGTATCAGAGGTCGCGTTAACCGAAAATTCTCCGTCATTGACTAAATTTATTTATCAGTGACGGAAAAATCTGAAGGCCGTCCGTCACTTTGACGGATTGCACTGAGGGTGATCTATTCTAATTTGTAGCTGTAATTCCCACTCCTGTCCAGTTGGTGGCGAGTGCGCTACAGTGTGGCAGCAGAGCATGGGATACAGAACAAAAACTAAACCTTAACGAATTTGTTTTGCTATGCATTTAATTTTGCACAGGTGACTACCCAGTTTAAGCGATCTATCACGCCACATTAAAGAGCGCCAAAACTGTATTTATTGGTTTAATTGTCTAATGAAATGGTCAGAATTTGAAATCTGAGACTTTTTCATATCAAAAGTAACAAAGCACAAAGATTGCAGTATTGAATAAGAGGCACACGACTGTTCATTCATCATCTGAAAACAACATAGACCAAAATTAAAGTGTAACGCAACCTCTGCACAGTATATTACTTCAAGAAAAAAAAATACATTGGGGAAAAAAAAAAAAAAAAGTAAATCAATTGAAAACAGACTATTTTCCTCTATTCTAGAATAAGCTCACATTCCTCTGCTCTAGCTCAGGCATAACAGAATGAGCAATAATCATGTGTCTGGTCTGGACTGCTGTCTGTGAAGAAAAGGTGACAATTCACTCCTAACAACGTTTTAATAAAGAAATAAACATAAAATCAAGAGCAGTAAATTACAAACGAGTCTGTCCAGACACATTAAAGGGATAGTTGACCCAAAAATTAACATTTTGTCATTAATTACTCACCCCTCATGTCGTTACAAACCCGCAAGACCTTTGTTCATCTTCAAAGACAAATTAAGACATTTTTGATTAAATCCAAGAGCTTTCTGACTGCATAGGCACCAAGGCAACACGATCAAGTAGTAGTAAGGACATCCTTAAAATAGTTCATGTGACATCAGTAGTTCAACTGTAATGTTATGAAGGTACGAGAATACCTTTTGTAAAAAATAAAATAAAAAAAAAATAAAAATAAAAATAACTTTTTTTTTTTTTTCCAACAATTTATTCTCTTCCGTGTCAGTCTTTGACGCACGTTCACAAGAGTACCATTGTTTTTTTAATTAAAACAAGGTACAGCACATCCGGGTAATACGTCAGAATGTCATGTTCTGCATAAGCAGCACCACTTGCATGTGCAATACTGTTGTGTTTCTGTTTTTTAAAAATTTTGGTTGAACCTCTAATGTCACATTTTTTATGTCATTACTACCTTTCTGGGCCTTAAGCATGGTAGTTGCATTGCTGTCTGTGCAGGGTTAAAAAGCTCTTGGATTTCATCAAAAAATCTTAATTTGTGTTTCGAAAATGATCAAAGGTCTCATGATTTTGGAATGACATGAGGGTGAGTAATTAATGACAATGAGTTTTCATTTTTGGGTGAACTATCACTTTAAGGCTTAAGAGACCGCCCAGCTCTTTCATTGGCTTTTTCCACTTACAAATTCATTCATGATAGAAAAAAAAAAAAAACATTTCAGTTTCCACAGGAGATGCTCGCTTTTCTTTCTTGAATATATGTGAATGTTGGAGGAAAAAAACAAAGATATAGAAAAGATGTACAACCATTTCATTCTCCAGAATTAAATATGAACTCCAGAATCTCTTAAGCCACTAAAACAGATATGTTCAAGAAAAGCATCTTGATATTTTTAAAGATATTATGTGTTTACATAAAAAGTGATGCTACAGACGTGTCTAACTGCACTGACCAGGTCTGTGTCTCTTTCCAGCATCAGCAGCAGAGGAGACGCCAGGTTTGCGGGCTCCACTCTTCCCCGCAGTGCCTCCTGGGTAATGAAAGATGACAGATGCAGAACACAGCCCCTCCAAAGCAGCTGAGGAATAAAACACAAACCATTTCACTGTTACTATTAATCACTGCAATATAGAAGTACGTTTCCGCCACTGAATATAAAAAAAAAAAAAAAAAAAAAAAAAAAAAAAAAGCTTATTGGTACTTTCTATCTATTTTTCCTCAAAATTGCATGATACAAACTCACAACCCTGACTTTTTTTGCCTCAGAATTGAAAGATACAAAAAAGTCAGAATAAAGTCAGAATTGCGAGATAAAAACTCACAATTCTGACTTTTTTCTCCAAATTGCATGATAGAAACTCACAACTACAAGAAATAAAGTCAGAACTGCGAGATAAAAACATACAATTTTTTTCCTTAGAATTGCGTTATATAGACTCACAATTGTGAGAAATAAAGTCGGAATTGTGAGATAAACTTAATATTCTGACTTTTTTCTCAGAAATTCATGATATAAACTCACAATTCTGACTCACAATTGTGAAAAAAAAAGTCAGAACTGCGAGATAAACTCACAATTCAGACTTTTTTCTCAGAATTGCGTGATATAAACTCACAATTGCGATAAATAAAGCCAGAATTGCGAGATAAACTTACAATTCTGACCCCCCCCCCCCCCCTCGCAGAATTGCTTAATATAAACTCACAATTGCAAGAAATAGTCAGAACTGTGAGATAAACTCACAATTGTGACTTTTTTTCTCAGAAATGCTTGATATACACTGATAAACTGAAATAAAAATTACAAAAAAACTGTATTTCAACTGGAAAATAAAATAAATTGTACTTTTCTATAGACAAACTTATAATAAAACTATATAGATAAACCTTATAAACTGTAAAAGCACTAAAACTAAAAAGTTATGCAATATATATATTAAATAAAAATCAGAAATGTTAGTATATATTAACATTTCTGAATTTTATTTAATGTAATAGCTAAAACTAAATATTCAAAATAATTATTAACAATATTAATTCAAAATAAAAAATAATATTAATAAAATCTATACAAACATTTACAAAAAAAATAACACAAATTACAAAAAAACAAATAAAATACACAACACCAAAAACTATTTAAAAATATTAATAAGAACCTATAAAAAGTATGGCAATGATACTTAAATAACACCAACTTGGCCTGAAAGTATATCTATGAAACATTTATCAATCAATCAACATCTTACCTCCCAGCCACAGGAAGTCATTGACAGACCGCAGCAGCTCTACAGCCATGTGATAATGTACGAGGGCGTCCTGCAGCATGCCAGCCTGCAGACACAGATCCCCAACATGCTTCCTCATGCGGCCCTGACAGCGTTTCTTGTAGTGCCTGAGGAAGAGGAGCAGCAACAGGCATCAGATAAACATGCAGGATTTACGCACAGAGCTTAATCGATGCAAGACGCGCTCGCAGCCAAGTGCAGGTGACGTCAGCCATACTTAATTAAAGTTATTTTTATCAGCGGTGGATCGATGTCGTCTCATTTGGCTCTCCTTATATGGAACACAAATATGCTGATGTGGTTTTGCATTAAGCTTGGTCTTCTCTCTTAGCCCAGGATTTACAGACAGAGAGAGGGAAGCTGGAGCTGAAGATACGGATGCAGAAGGAAGGGGATGCACAGGCAAAACTGGGAGGGATTTTAACTAATAGGGTCACAAAGCAACTTGATGTCAATCTCATGGGGATGAAGAAACTAAAAAAAGTTTTTAAAGATGAGGGATTTATATTCTATAAACATGAGGAGGTTAAAAAAAAAAAAAAAAAAAAAAAAAAAACTGGTGGAAGGACCCCTATAGATAGTGTCCAGGAGGGTCAAGTGTTATTCAAGTGAGAGCCAGACAGAACAGGAGAGAAACAGGAGAAAATTCTTTATCTTCAGACTTTCACTTTACACTTTTACATCGAGAGGATGAAACAGTAAACATAAAATTACTTTAAATGATCAGCAACAGTTTGATTAAGGAAAATACTGAAAGTCTTTAACATCAGGGCTTATTCTGCCCAATTCAAGCATATTTTTAAATCATCTTTTAATCATCTACATGTTAATCATCATATTTTATCACCTTTAAATGTTTCAGCGAAAAAAAATATTTCTAATATTGACAATAACATTAAAAATACACTAAAGAAGTCAAAAAAGTAAAAATAAATAAATAAATAAATAAATCAGCAATTGTAGCCAAAAATATCAGTACTGCTACATTTAATAAATTTTACAATAACACAATTTATATCTTAAATTATTTATAGAGAGAGAGAATGTTTTCAAAAATATGTATTTACTTGTGAATAATAATAATAAACACAACATATAGACAGATAATTATGTTATTAAGATCATTATTTTAATAATATTATTTTAATAAATAATGAACTTCACACAGCTAATCAGTTACAGTCATTAAAAGGTAATGACTTATTTTTTTAGGAGGGTAATATATAATGTTCACAAAAAAAAAGAAAAAGAAAAAATATATTTATATAGAGAGAGAGAGAGAGAGAGAGAGAGAGAGAGATAGTCTATTCAAGAATCCTTAATATTATGATTTATGATTAAATAAAAAATAACACACACACACACACACACACACACACACATATATATATATATATATATATATATATATATTAATTCCATAACTAATCAATTAGCCTAAACCGACACTACAGGCCTCAAACTTCACACATCTAATCAGTTATAGTCGTTAGAATGTAATCACTTATTATATATAATTATTATATATTTATTATATATATTATTATTTAGGTATGTGTTTATTTATTTATTTATTTATTTATTTATGTTTTTTTGGCCAAATGTCTATCCATGAATCCCTAATATTATGACTAAATAACACATAATAAATTACTACTTTTTATATATTATTATACTGTAACGTATTAAAAATAATTTTTTTTAATTACATTTATATCATTGCTTTATAATAATAAAAGTAGTCTTTAATAATAAATGTAATCTTTATAAACATATAATCTATATCTATATTAATAATAGATCACTTAACTTCTGATCAAGAACTTGCATCCTGCAATACAGAGTGTTTTCTATAGACACATGGATGTCATATTCAAATTCATGCCGCGACCGTAGATGAGATGAGCATAAAGCTTTGCGAGCAATCACTCATGAATTACTGAATGACATCCATGCATTTCTGCAGTTAAAACAGACAGAGATAGTGAATAAGAAACAAAGTACACTTGACTAAACACTTGACCCTTTCAGGCACCAGGACCCAGAGTATCGTTCCCATATTTCTGACAGGTATTCAAAATATTCTCACCATAAAGGTGAAGTGTGTCATTTATGCACAACCAAACAGAACTGCAAAACAGGAATATCCACCATTAATAAAGCAAACAGGAAGTTTGCCACTGGTTTATTCTAAAGCTGACAAGATGTGCAGCTCAAACCTGTGAAAAAAAAAAAAATGACACAGTTCACCTTTAAACAAATCGACTCAAAAAGAACACGAGGACACAAAGATTACACGCTTTGTTCTGTTTCTGCACACTGACTGTCATCCCAAAAGGTTTGACCTTTCTACTCTAAATTGAGATTCTAAACTGAGGTCCAACCACTGTGTCACTGAAGGGGAGAGGTAAAGGCTGATCAGGTAAGAATGAACTAAAGCAGGAGACAGAACTACCGGCTCACCTTTTCACACCCAATAATAAACTCACAGGACAGTATGAAAGAAAAGAAGAAAGACAAATAAAACAAGGCAAAACAAGAGAAGGGAAGAAAAACAACAGCCATGAAAAACAAATGGCAAAACTCATGGAACAGGATAGAAGATCATGCACGGTTGTCCTACAAGCACAACCATCACACTGTGGGACTCCTGGGCATTTAGTATTTACCACAGTCAAGTCAGACTTCATTTAAAATTATGCAACAAAATGTAATACTTTTGTTCAAATCTCTTTGTTCCACAAACGTACATATAAAAAAAAACATTAATCATGATTAGGGATACATCAACAAGCTGATAATTATTTTTACGTTACTGACGATAACTGGATGGGTTTGTGAACTGAAAAAACCTAATAACTACTTAAATCATAAAAA
The DNA here is from genome assembly GCA_036247105.1 of Cirrhinus mrigala. Taxonomy (NCBI): domain Eukaryota; kingdom Metazoa; phylum Chordata; class Actinopteri; order Cypriniformes; family Cyprinidae; genus Cirrhinus; species Cirrhinus mrigala. The sequence goes on along the minus strand of CM070025.1, from coordinate 29,829,665 downwards.
TGAAAAATAATAATATTAATAATAAAGTCAAAATAAAACACTTATATAAATACTTGAATCAAAATAATTGTATTCCTTTATATAACTTATTTTAATGCATTATAAATATAAAACAATGTTGTTATATAATATATAAGTACATAAAAATATTGTTTACTTGCATGTCATGTGACCATTAACTGCTAATAACTAAAAAATAAAAATGTAAAGTAAATAAATTCAAAAACACTAAAAAAACTAAATATATAAATATAAACAACAGTGTGTATATTGTTAAATATATTAAGTATAAATATTCAAATATATAAATGGTACAGATATATAAAAATAAAAATATATTAAAAATATAAAAGACATAAAAATATTTTAAAAATCTCTTTGTTCCAAAAGCATATGTATAAAAAACATTAATCATGATTAGGGCTGCATCAATAAGCTGATAAGTATTTTTACGTTATGGACGATAATTGGATGGGTTTGTGAGTTGAAAAAAAAACAAAACAAAACTAATAACTACTTAAATCATAAAAAAAAAAAATAATAATAATAATAACGATGATAAAGTCAAAATAAAACACATAAATACATAAGTAAAAATATTTATATTCTTTTATATATTAATTTATTTTAATATATTATAAATATGTAACAATATTGTTGTTTATCCAAATGATAAAAAATCTAAAGTAAATAAATAAGAAAACTAAATATATAAATAGAAACACATGAATACATAAATGATAAAGATATATTAAAAAATTATATTATTTTATTTGTTTACTTGCTTGTCATGTGGCCAGTAACCAACCACTGATGCAAATTTATGAATTAATAAATATCCAAATTTATTGGATAATATATTATATATAATATATAATATTTATATATATTATTAATATTTTATTATTAAGTTTTCTTATATATAAAATACATAAAAATATATATAAATCAACATATAAACTATATATTTACATATACAATATAAGGGTAAAAATTTTAGGTCAAATGGGTTTGGCTGACAGAAAAGTTTGGGAATAATTATGAAAAAAAAAAACAATAAAAACAAAAACGTATCAATATAAAAGCTAAAAGTTAATTTGGACATCACAACATTATAAAGTACAGCACGAAAAATACACATATTGATTAAGAGATTTGCAAAAGAATACCTTTAATATTGGTACTACATTATTAGTGAATTTTCAAAATTAAGTAAGTTAGCATTTGATGATGGTAAAGGTCATATAAAATAGGGAAAAATAGCATATACAAGTTAATAACTGGCCAATATATATATTTAATATCAGCCAAGAATTGATATGGTACCTTATTTTAATTTTATTTTTTCTTTTTGCCAAAATATTATTATATGTATTAAAAAAATAAATAAATTTTAAAACGGAGTTAATATCATTGCTTTATATTAATAAGTATAATCTTATTAAACATATAGAGAGTGTTTTCTACAGACACATAATTATCTTTCATTTCAGCCAAGAACTGATATGGTATAATATGCATCCCTAATAATGATAAGATAATAACGTGTTAATTAAAGTTTCATTCACCACCCTTTTCCAGATATAAACATAAGGGTAATGGGTTTTCCAATAGCCAATTATTCTAATTAAAGCCCAAACTCACCTGCTGTCTGTGTCCAACCCCACAAAGTCCTTCTTCTCAAACGGCACACACAGCAGTTGTATCTTATCGCCGGATTTATCAGTTGCTCTGTCCAGCCTTTTTGACTCCAGGACAATAAATATAGACTCAACGAAATCCTCCACCCGCTTCTCCACATCAGGACAGTCGTCATAGCTTGGGTAGAACGCTACATCTGTCCGCTGCTGTTCTGCCACCTCCCCTTGCAGCCCGAACACCAGCAGCCGCGAGTCGTACAGCGTGGAGCCAAACACCTCCTTTTGCCCGTGGAATCGGTCTGACGTCTGCGGCCACTCTTTAGCCGTGGTGCAGCTGGTCACCGAGATGAGACCCACGACTTTGCGGTGGGTCTGAAAGTCACCCCACTCATTGTTCTCAGGGGGGTAATGATGGCGGTATCGGATGAACAGGACGCGCTGGGAGTCCCGTATGCTGACCTGGCTCACGCTGGCGATGCGTTTGTAGATGCGGAAGAACTGGTCTTCTGGGACGATGCCCATGGGCTGGACCACCACCAGGACCGTCTGATGGTCCTCAGCACACTGCATGTAGTCTGGGACACTCATTTTGGCATACAGCAACTCTACAGAACAAAAACAATCCACAAAACAACATATTCTACTCAGCTGTTTTCAACATCATAATAAATATTTTTGAGCAGCAAATCAGCATATTAGAATGATTTCTGAAGAATCGTGTGACAGTGAAGACTGGAGTAATGATGCTGAAAATTCAGATTTGATCACAGAAATAAATTACATTTTAAAATATATTTGAATAGAAAGCACTTATTTTTCAATAGTAAAATAATTCCACATTTTTACTGTTTTTGCTGTACTTTGGATCACATAAATGCAATATTGGGGAGCAGAGGAGACTTTTTAAAAAAACATGAAATATACTACTGTTCAAAAACTTTTGACTGGTAGTGTGCTATTTTAAAACAAGAGGTAAAACAGAAATGTAGATTAATTAAGAAATTTAAATTAACCAAAGTAATTATTATATTTCTAATATACATACACTGGCAGCCCAAAAGTTTGGAATTATTAGTTTTTGTTTTTCTTTTAATGTGTTTGAAAAAAGTCTCTTTCACAAAGCTCACAAAAGCTTCTCAAAAATGCTGTAAAAACAACATTTTGAAATATTATTATGCTGACAAATTATTAATTATGGTTCTTACCAATGTTAAAAACAGATATTTATTGTAGCAATGTTCAGCTTGACAGAAATTAAAAGCAAAACTGTCCTACTGACATAAAAATACTGAATTAACTTCAGTAATTGTTTAAATAGCACAAGTAAAACAACCAATCCCAAAAATGTGTAATATTTTACACATTCGCAGTCATAAACTTGCTGCGAAAAAAATATCAGTGCATTGTAATATCTAGCATTAAAATAAAACATACCAAAGAGTCAAATGTTTCAGCCTTAAATAAAACCTTAATGCGTTCCTTATTAAATTAATCTTATTTCCTAAAACAACTATCGTTGTTTGTTTATTCAAAATATCATATTTGTATAACCTTTGTGTTTATTTTGTCTGGTTTCAAAAGCGTTTTTGAATGAAACATCTTCAAATTTTTCAGCTGATATCAATGTGACAACAGCGTATTAACGTCCGCTATGAAACCCACAACACAGAAAGTGTAAGATTTATTATAATGCAACGCTGACAGAATAATCATATTCTTTTAAAATATGTTTGTAAACGCTTGTTTTTACTCACAAACGCTCTTCCTGTCTACACTGCTTCTGCTGCTTCTTCTACTGCTGTCTGTCAGCTGAGAAGCGTATGACTCATACATGTGTTTATAAGCGCCCCCTGTTGGATGAGCTCCAAAATTCATTATTTCTATAAATAAAACAAAAAACTAAATAAAATAAAATAAAATAAAATAAATACAATAAAATTCTATTGTATGTTTAACGTTTGCAGGAAATGTTTAGAATGGGGAAAAGAAAATGTGTTAATGATACCTGTTCATAATTCATTTTATAATCCTAGTATATTAATATAATAAATAAATATAAATATAATATCTTTATTTTTAAAGTAAAATTCTCGTATAACACAGATAACAGTTTTGTAATATAAATGTATAATATTTAAAAAAAAAAAAAAAAAAGAAATTTTATCGTATGTTTAACGTTTGCAGGAAATATTTAGAATGGGGAAAAGAAAACATCTCTTAATAATACTTGTTCATAATTCATTTTACAATCCTAGTATATTCATATAATAAAAAAATAGTATAAAAAAGTTTAATATCTTAATTTTTAGAATAAAGTTCTCGTATGCCACAGATGACAGTTTTGTACATTAAATTCAACACAAAATACTTCAGTGTGGCGGAACAATTGGCGGAATTAAACGTATAAAATAAATGTATAAAATAAATATTAAATAAATAAATAAATAATAAAAACGTTGTTGAGCTCGTGAATAGCATATTTCATCGTCTTTCATACATTAAAATATATTCAGAAAATGTTTCCAAAATGTAAACGAGAAGTTGATCATCTCAGAGACCGCTCTACAGAGAGGCCTCCCTCACACCGTAGACCTTTACGCTCGCCTGCAGGCGTTCCTCGTCTGCGCCTGTCATATGATCAGCTTCCCGTTTGTTTGTGTTCATGCAACAAGCTAACCGCTTCCCACTATGAAACCTCCTCATCTGTATCCAAGCTAAACCTGTAATCCACACCGATCCCACCTCAGTCACTCAAACGAAGCCTACAGAGTCCACACAGACAGATCAGAGGGATTTAAAGCTTTCAAAACAGGGTTATAATGTCGATCGAGTACGAGGAGCAGCTAGCCGGAAGCCTGGTGGACTCTTTCCCTAAAGATTTCGGCTACGGCGTGGAAAACATGGACATGATGCAGGAAAATCTGGAAAACTCGCCGTCTGCAGACAATAAACCTAGAATCCTGCTGATGGGACTGAGGCGCAGCGGGAAATCCTCCATCCAGAAGGTCAGATCCCTTTGGGATACAGCATTGCAATAACAATAAAAGTAACATGGTAAAGCCTTGGATGTGGACACTACTGATATGACAATACCACGCTGTTCTATTAAGTACCTATATGTACAAACTGTTACAAAAACGTACTTTGGCAGTGCCGTGGTACAGTAATGGTAACAGATGGTAGTATTTGACGTATACCGTGGTACGTACAAAAATACCATGGTGCATGTTCAAAAACATGATATTACCACGGTACCATAGTGCCATAGTAACAGTAAACTGAACGTGTGATACCATGGTATTATTGGAGGTACCACAGTATTACCGTCACTGTACTATGGTACTGCCACAGTACTTGTTTTTAGGGACAGTTTTTTGGTCATTTTTTGTAAGTGTAATCATTATAGCACTGTATTAAAGCACTGTATTACCATTTAGTTTTGTTTGTTTGTTTGTTTTTGTTTTTTTAGATTAATGTTTTTGTATTTATTATTACATATCTATATTATATATAAAACATTGTATATAGTTTCTATATAAATATCTATCTGTCTATATATATATATATATTCAATTTATTTTGTTAGCAAACATCTCTGATCAGTGTACGCATGTTGTTGCGTAAAAGAAAAATGTTTTTCTTCATTTTTTTTTTTTCAAAATAGACCATCTACTGATTCTGCTGACATAACCACGTGAAATGCATTCCACATATTGCTTCATGCTGCAAAAAAAAAAAAACATTTCCTTATATTGTTAAGTAACATTTAATGCTGCTTAAAATCCTTTGTCCACTGGAACTCATTTCCTGTTTGATGTGTTTAGATAAAATAATATATTTGTCATTTGGGTTTATAAGATGGTTTTGTCTCTGTGTGAGCCTTGTGTTTATAATTGAACAAGTAACCAAAAATCAGATATGCTTATAATATCTGTATGCATTTTCACTTATGGTTTAATGTTGTGAATCTCAGGTGGTGTTTCATAAGATGTCTCCGAACGAGACGCTCTTCCTGGAGAGCACTAACAAGATCTACAAGGATGATATCTCTGGCAGTTCCTTCGTGAACTTTCACATATGGGACTTTCCAGGGCAGGTGGACTTTTTCGACCCCACATTCGATTACGAGATGATTTTCAGAGGCACTGGCGCGTTGATTTTCGTCATCGATGCTCAGGTGAGCCGACATCAGCGAAATATGAGAATTCTGAGAGTGTTGTATAATATGCTTACTTTCATTTTTAAATGTTCAGCCTGGAAATTGGCCCCGTGCCTGGCAAAGAATTTGTGTTATCTTACTGTTGTCTCTCTCTATCTCTGTAGGATGACTATGTAGAAGCATTAGGCCGGCTACATCTGACAGTGTCGCGGGCGTTCAGAGTGAACCCAGAGATCAATTTTGAGGTGTTTATACACAAGGTGGACGGTTTATCAGACGATCATAAGATAGAGACGCAGAGAGACATTCATCAGAGGGCTAATGATGATCTAGCTGACGCCAGTCTGGAAAAGCTTCACCTCAGGTTGGTCTTACTGATCCTAAAGCCGGATCAATTTGCCATGATACAAGAGAGCATTTGGTAGGATTGTATTGTGCTTTTAGCTGGGCTACAATGCTATTCCAGCAAGTTACAACAGGTAAACAGTGTTGTTATTGATAAATAAAACTAAAACTATTAAAACTATTTTTCATTTATTATTAAAAAAAGGTGAAATAAAACAATATAATTATTGGATAAACATAAAATAAAAAAAAAAAATTAATTGATGTACTAAAATTACTAAAACTAAAACTGAAAATAAATTAAAGTTAAATAGAAATATTAAAAAGAACAAAAAGTAACAAAAGAACATAACAAAATAACAATCTTAAATTAAAAATAGAAACTAAAATGAAAATATAAAAATAAATTAATTGAGAAAAGGTGAAATAAAACAAAATATAATTATTAGATAAAAAAAATAAAATGAAAAAAAAAAAAATTGAAGTACTAAAATCACTCAAATTAAAAATAAAGTTAAAAAAAAAAGTTAAATAATCCTTAACAAATATATCTCATGTTACTGTGCTGTATTTGCCAGTGCAAGTTATTAGGGGGAAAAACTTTTTTGTTTTTTGTTTTTTTACTATATTTGATCAAAATCGAATACTTTCCACCTCCAAAACATCTGTTTAAGGTCTCTCAGGCCAGGAAAAATAATATTTACCAATATTATCAGGATCTACTTTTCTTTGCCTGATCAAATCCTGTTGGATAAAATTAAGCCTCATTCTACACTATTCTGATATACTCAAAATATGTCATATTATGCAAGTTCAGTGCGTTTATGTTGTTTTTAAAATTATATTATTTCAATATAATGTTTGATTTTATTATTAAGCAATTTTTTTTTAATTCCTCCCTTTTTTTGAAGCCCTTTTTCTGGCATTTCTGGATGAAATGTGTGTTATACAAACTGATGCATTATATTAACAAGCAATATTTCTCTTTATTTGTTTTCAGTTTCTATCTCACCAGCATCTATGATCACTCAATATTTGAGGCCTTCAGTAAGGTAGTCCAGAAACTCATCCCTCAACTGCCCACTCTGGAAAACCTCCTCAACATATTCATTTCCGTACGTACACAGCTGCATACCCTCATCTTTATTTTCTTCTTTAAATTTAAAAATGTCTCCTGTGTGAGATTCCATTTGTACTTTACCTATTGTGGTCAAAATCTATAGTATCTAAATACAAGTCAAATAACACTTTACCAAGTGCATATTATTCAATATAATGTTCCCTCACAGAATTCTGGGATTGAAAAAGCGTTCCTGTTCGATGTGGTCAGTAAGATCTACATCGCCACTGACAGCTCTCCAGTGGACATGCAGTCGTACGAGCTCTGCTGTGACATGATCGATGTCGTCATTGACGTCTCATGTATATACGGGTGAGAAACTGTCATGCAATGTTCTAAATTCACTACTGTTTAAAAGTTTATGGTTGATAATATATATTTTTTTTATGTTTCTGAAAGATGACTTTTATGCTCACCAAGGCTACATTTAAGCAAACAAACAGTTAAAACAGAAAATTTTGAAATATTATTACAATTTTTATATAACTGTTTTCTATTTTAATATACATTTAAAAAGTAATTTATCTCTGTAATGTAAAGCTAACTTTTAATGACCCTTCAGAAATCATTCTAATATGCTGATTTGCTGCTCAAGAAATGTTTCTTATTATTAATATCAATGATGAAAACAGTCTTTTTGATCAGATTAATGTGTCCTTGTTGAATAAAAGTTAATTTCTTGTAAATAAAGAAACATATTGATCCCAAAAAATCCTTTTATCATGCTGACTGTATATGACATAAGATAAATGTAATATATAGTCTTCTGTATTAGGTGTTAGACATTTTTTTTTTAAATCCATTTATTGAATGTTTTTAGCCTAAAAGACGACAGCAATGGTAACGCTTATGATAAAGAGTCTCTGGCCATCATAAAGTTGAACAACACCACAGTGCTTTACCTGAAGGAGGTCACCAAGTTCCTGGCTCTGGTCTGCATCTTGAGAGAAGAGAGCTTTGAGAGAAAAGGTACAGACATTTGACATGATCATTCGCTGTAGAATTTCAATCAATATCAATATTTTGTTGACTTGTGTGAAGGGAAAGTGTCATGCAGAACCATTTTTGGAACATTTCAGTGAACAGTTCCTAAAAGAACCATGTGTGAAGAACATTTAAAAAATCTATAGAATCTTTTTCCCTATAAAGAAACCTTTGTGGAATGGAAAGGTTCCATGGATGTTAAAGTTGTTCATTGAACCACAGATGCCAACAGAGGACCATCATTTTTAAGAGTGTATTGTGATCAAATTAACTTTGATGTTTTCCAAACATTTGTCAGCCTTCCATTGGTTGATCAGGTACATAGTCTCGCCTCAAACTCATGCTAGATGAGTGGATGAATAGTTGTTATTTCAGACTGCTCTAACCAAAAAAAAAGATAAAAGCACTAACGGGTCATTCCGTGTCAAATCAACCAAATTTCAAAAACTTCACCGGCTCAGATTTTTGATTTTGCTATTATTTTTTCTGAGGAAAGATAGACATGTATAGTGATAAAAGCCAAAATATTAAATGTCATGGATGAATATTTACTGAGTAATCTACTGTTTTGTAGAGGGGGATCAAAATGGCAATTTTCACCTGAGATTCAGAGTCAAGTGACTTCAGAAAGATGGCAGCATCATAATGTTATTTTTACACAGAGATTGGTAGGTCTGTTAGTAAAATCTGTTGACTTTAGCAATCTTTGTTGCATTATGTGCTAATGGTGACCATTCAAAAATGGGGAAACAGCACTGTTCAAGATTTTCTCTAAAGTTTGCATGCCGGTAACTCAAGAAGTATTAAAATATCTTAATGCTTTTTTAGTTATTGGGTCTTAAACTTTCCTTATGGCATCTTTATTTTTAATTGTTTTGATGGAGGGAAACAAGATACAATTCTAATTTCAACATTATTTCTTCTTCAGACATTATTCTTTAAATAAAAGGGATGGGACGATAAATCGTTGCAACGCGAATCGAGAAATGATTCAGCATTGATTCGAGATTTTCCAAACACATCGCGATTCTTTCTCAAATCGATTCTGAGCATAGTTTTGAACAGCAGATGGCACTGCTTGCTTTAGAAACAGTCATGCTCTGCTTATTGCAAAATCCTTACACGCACTTGAACCTAAAATAATCATTTATACAATTTGAAAAGGTTGAAGCAAATTACAGTGTTTACAGGGTGTTTACAGTGGGCTGTGTTTACAATAATCTCGCGTCATAATAGCATTCTGAGCCGAGGTGAAATTACATGACTCAGCCGAACGCATAAGTTCTCTTCAGCACTCTTCTTCATGAGCGTTTGAGTGTGCGGATAAAAACTAGATTAGAGTGCCATCTGCTGTCAAAGTCTAAGCTCAGAATCGATTCCAAAGAGAATGGCGATGCATTCGGAAGATCTCAGAATCGATCCACGAATCGATGTATTGTCCCATCCCTACAATCTGGACATGGAGCCTCATTGAGATGCCCATATCTCTGGGACTAAACAATGTAGGGCCTTGGAAATTAGGATTCCAAAAGAAAAGTTTATTAACAACTAGAATTTCAAATCATATTGCAATATCTTTAATACTTATTGAGTCATGCAAACACTGGAAAAAGAATATTTATGCCACTCACACAGGTATGTTCAGTGCAGTTGTTCTGACAGAAGGAAACGAGATACATGTCTAGTTTAAACTGACCCACATTTGGTTTTTGGCCACTGAAAATGTGTACATTTTAGCGATTTGCTCCTTGAGCCATATTAAAATTCCAGTATCTCTGGAACCGAATCTCATAAAGCATAAAAAAATAAAGATGCCTAAAGGAAAGTTTGTTAAGACCCAATATCTAAAAGGGCATTAAAATATTTGTAATACTTCTTGAGTTACAGGCATGCAAACTTTGAAGAAAAACTTGAAAAGTGGTGTTTCCCCATTTTTGAATGGCACCATTGGCACATAATGCAACAAAGATTGCTAAAGTCAACAGATTTTGCTAACTGACCTACCAATCTCTGTGTAGAAACAACATTATGATGCTGCTATCTTTCTGTAGTCATTTTTAACCCCCTGTATTTTGACATTTTTAAAGGGGTCATCGGATGCCCATTTTCCACAAGTTGATATGATTCTTTAGGGTCTTAATGAAAAGTCTGTAATCTACTTTGGTTAAAAATTCTCAATGGTTGTATAAAACAACACCCTTTTTACCTTGTCAAAATCATCCCATTCTGAGGGATTGTTCCTTTAAATGCAAATGAGCACAGCTCTCCCCGCCAATCTCTTCTCTCTGCTGAGATTGTTTACTTTAGCCGCATTTAGCGTTTAGCCAGGAAACTTGCTAACTAGCACGTTATTAGGAAAGGTGATTGCAGAGATTCATAAAAAAAAACCCTTATACTCACTTCTGCTGTAGGTGAACCTAGATCACGAATGATTCGCGCGAACATAGACACGTTTATGTAGATCAGGAGGCGCATTCCCTTCACAAACAAATGTAATCCACTGCATCTTCAGCGGCTCAGATGTCGGGAGTAAATGACGACCACTATGTTCATTATTACATCCAGCAACACAACACCTCAATCGCTCAATCTGAGATATTCTTGTCTAACTTACATCCCTGTTTCGACATCGAAACAATGGAGGTCGGACTGTTACAGCTGATCTGAGGTAAGACGCTCGCGTCAATCAACTATCGTGGGAACGGCCTCTGTCAGTGTGATGCCAAACCGACAGGCATCTGAGAATGGCTCGATTTGAAAAAGTGAATATTATTTTTACAGATTAATTAAAAACCACTGCATGGATTTTTGTCATAATAGGGTAGATTTGTACATACACTGCCAACAACACATTAATGTTCAAACAACATGTAAAAGTGAACTTAGCCTCCGATGACCCCTTTAAAATCAGGTGAATCTCGGGTGGAAATTGCTATTTTGACCTCTCTACAAAACAGTGGATTACTCAGTAAATATTCATTCATGACATTTAATATTTTGGCTTTCATCACTATATCTTTCTTTAGAAAAAAATATTATCAAAATAAAATAAAAAGTGTTTCTTACTTCCTATTTTTTGAAAATAGGCTCATTGTCCAACTCCACTAGAGATGCAGAGTTGCAGAGTTGACGGCTGCGTAATATTATTGCGCCTGCTGCACCCATGGTTCGGCAGCAAAGTTCCTTGATTATTACGGCGAAATGAGAGTATAGTTCCTAACCATATAAGCCTAGAAAATCACAACTTTTCATTTTCCGTCAGTCTTAGTACACTATGTAACTACAGAAGAGTCAAGTTTTAAATAGGAAAAATATCAAAACTCTTTGGTCATTTTTGAGCGAGATGCTAACGGTTTAATCGGATTCAATGATCTATGCTAAGCTATGCTAAAAGTGCTACCGTCAGACCCGGAGATTGGCTGAATGGATTCAAAAACGGTAAAACTCAACTGTTTAACTCTAGGGGAGTTGGATAATGAGCCTATTTTCAAAAAAAGTGGAGTGTTCCTTTAAAGATGTTTTTATGCAATTCTAAACATTACTCATGTCTTCATCTTCCACAGGTTTGATAGACTACAACTTTCACTGCTTTCGAAAGGCCATCCACGAGGTATTCGAGGTGAGCAGCTCCTCCACCCAGAGGACAGGACCGGTGGTGCAGTCCAGCCCCCCCAGCAGCAGCGGCAACGGCTTGTCCCGACTCAAATCCGCAGCGCTGAACGGTACACCCAGAAGCCTGGTTTAACCCAGGACACACGGACCTCTAAGAACACAGGGCCTTCACACTAGTGCACTGAACGTGCGCTAACGTACACGTGAGATTACTGGAGCGTTTCTCTAGTTACACTTGCTGTTCCAGGACCTGAGAGACACAACAGGACACTCATACAGGACAGACTACATTGCTGCTTTTTTATGATATTTTGATGTGTGTGTGTGTGTGAGCGAGAGAGAGATTGTGTGCAAATGCAGCATCAGCTGTTATGATGGGGAAAATGGGAAAACTTTAGTTTAGCCAACAGAATGAGGCATAGTGAAATGATTGAGAATTGTGCTATAGTGTCACACTGAGCAAATAAAATCTCAAAACTAGTGAGCTGCCTATCATTTTTTTATCTTTGTGTTAATGGTGGCCAAACGTGCTGTCTAGGTAGGGCGCTCACTAAGTTTCGAGGCACATCCCACTTTTTTAAAGGTTTGAAGGTGAAGTTTACAAAGAAACATGTTCAAGTGACATTGCACGAACAAATCAAAATGAAAAAAATGTTTGAATGAAATTAAGCCTATTTTTAGGTGCATTAAAATGTTTAAATTGTGATCAAAACACATTTTACCTAAATTCTCATTTTTGTAATAGGTCAGAAAATTTATTTTTTTATTATTATTATATATGTTTTGTAATTCTCAATTTTTTTCTAGATTTGCAATACTTTAATGCAGTATTTTAATTGTATTACAGTAAAAAAAAAAAAAAAAAAAAAAAAAAAAAAATATATATATATATATATATATATATATATATATATATATATATATATATATATAAATCAGTATAAACATTGTACAATAAATACCACTACCATTTAAAATAATATATTTTTCACATTTTTTATTTATTTTTTTTTATTTATTTATTTTTTTTGAATTACAGTAATAAGAATTTGGGTGAAATGTAGTTACATTTTATTTAATGTGAAAATGTAAAAATAAAAATAGGCTTCATTTAAGCATTATATTTCCTATTTATTTCTTTTGATTTTGGGGTAAATTGTGACTTGGACATGTTAGATACACCAGTGAAACAAATCTTCACTCCTTTTTGTAGCAAAATTCCCAGGCCAAACGCTCTTTAGGATTCCAGTTGTTGATGTTGGCCTGTGTTTTGATTGTGTTGGCTGCCGCTGTTATTTACTCCTGACACAAGGAGAAAAATAAAGGGAGAAAAGGCTAAAGGAGTTTGTAAACGTCATCATGTCTCTGTGAAATGCCTTACAGCGAAATAAATCACAGAGTTTTTTTTTCCTTAGGAATGTAAGCTTTTCTTGCCAAATTATCCCATGTTTCAATCGGAAATGAAAGTAATCTGGGAAATAAGCATCAACCCAGATTAACAGGAAGCGTGTATTTTGCCATGAATGCTTCTTGCTAAATTCTGATATGCTGAGAACACAGAATAATGACACTTCAGATTGTTGAACTAGAACACATATGTGAAGTCCCAGGGTCCAAAAATAGCCCTTTTTCCTTTTTTATATTACATGAATCATTATTTTACTCTCAACAATTCCCCTTTCTTGAATGGATATATTGAGGGCTTGTGTGTGTGTGTGTAAGAGATTTACTGCTGAGTGTGATTGTGTTGAATGATGATTGTTAGTGATTGTTGTGTGTGTTTTCCTTTCTTTTTTCTAATAAAGTGTAAAAGAATAAGATATTAATTTTTGTGATTGAACTATAAAGATTATTACTTGTAAGATACCAAGAAAATGAGAATTGTTTACTTATGGTATATTTTGTCTCAGAGCACGCTGATAAATTAAAGCTATATTCATTTGAGTCCAGGTCTCTCATTTGTCTGTACATTTGTGGTACTGCGTGTGTGTGTGTTGCTCTTGTTTCACCTCTAGATGTCGCTGTCTGACAGGATGAAGATTTCACAAACTGAAGCACGCAAGCAGGAACTAAACTGAATATGATTTTGAAGAAAAAAAAAAAGAAGAGTGTATAAATAATCTAATCAGAATTTAGAAAAATCATATGAGGATTTCTGCAGGTCTTAAAAGTCTTTGTGCTATTACAAATTTAGGCCTTAAAACTTCTTAAATCAAAGCTGAAAAATCTTAATTTCATAAAGTCATGGCATTAAATCTTGCATGCATTGCAAAAAAGCTTCCTCACACCTTCAGTTATGATCTCCAACGCAAATTTCTAAACATCCTTGAGTCAAGATTTATTTGAGATGCAAAATGAAGATAGGAAGTCTTGTTTTGAAATGACTTTAGGTTAAAAACAAGAACAAACATCTGTTAATGTCAAACCTGTTTTCACTTTGAATTCAGTTGATTTTTCTGAGCTCACTGGCATATATATTTATGGAAGCCTGTTTCTGCCACAAAAAAAAAAAAAAAAAAAAAAAAAAAAAAGGTTATTGTGACTTTTTATCTCATAATTCTTTTTTTTTCCTCATAGTGAAATACAAAGTTGCAGTTGTGAGATATAAACTAACAAACTTGACTTTTTTTCTCAGATTTGCAAGATAAAAAATATATGACTTCACAATTCTGAATTTGCCTTGCATGTCTTGCAATTCTGAAACTCAATTGCATGTTAAAAAGTCAGAATTGCAAAAGAAATCTGACTTTTTTTCTCAGAATTGCCTTATATAAACTCAATTGTGAGTATATATATCAAGCAAGTCAGAATTGCAAGATGAAAAGTTGAAATTTCAAGTTATGAAGTTAGAATTGTGAGATATAAACTCACAATTCTGACTTTTCTTAGAATTTCAAGATATAAACTCACACTTGTGAGAAATAAAGTCAGAATTGTGAGATAAAAACTTGCAATTGAGAGTTATAAAGTCAGAATTGTGAGATATAAATTCACAAATCTGAAATTTTCTCAGAATTGTGTGATAAACACACTTGTGAGAAATAAAGTCAGAATTGCGAGATATAAACTCATAAATCTGACTTTTTTATCAGAAAAGAGATGAACACAATTCTGACTTTTCTCAGAATTGCATGATACAAACTCACAAATGCAAGTTATAAACTCACAATTCTGCCTTTTTTTCTCAGAGTTGCATGATATAAACTCACAACTGCGAAAAATAAAGTCAGAATTGTGAGATAAAAACTCACTACTCACACAAGTTTATCTCACAATTTTTTTCTCACAATTCTGACATTTTTCTCCAAATTTTGAGATATAAACTTGCAATTGTGAGTTATAAAGTCAAATTTTAAGGGGAAAAAAGACTAATGTTTTCAGAATTGCAAGTTTATATCTCACAATTCTGACTTTATAACTCGCAATTGCGAGTTTGTATCACCCACTTGTGAGAAAAAAAGTCAGAATTGTGAGATAAAAAGTCTCAATTACCTTTTTTTAATTTTTATTCAGTGGCGGAGACGGGCTTCCATAGATATTTGTTTTTGTTTTAATCATACACTTACAACATTTTGATCAATTTCTCATAAAAATTCTTCTTTTGTGTCATTTTGGTGCTCAAGTAAATGTCTTTGGACATTTGCACTGGAAAACAAGACTGATAAAGTATATCACTTTTTGCAGGGTTATCAGAAGCGTTTTTCTTTTCTTTCTTTTTTTTTTTTTTTTTTTGAACTTTGAATTATTGCTAATACATTTACAATTACAGACCATATTGATTTGTTCCATTCAATTTATTCTTAAAATTTTCTTTACTTTGTTTTAAAGGGTCTTAAATTTACCTTCATGAAACCTACAGAATCCCTGTCATACATTGTCCCTGAGCAAAATGACTAAGTGCTGCCTTAAGACTGTGTGGGAGTTTTTTTTAAAAAAGTTTCCATGTTGGACACGGGCTCAAGAATAAGCTCAAAGCTGTTGAAGGTTTGGATGTTTTGGTGTGTCAGATGTGGGCGGTCTAAGAGTGCAAATGTCTCGCCCAGTGGGAGGATCAGTTCAATGTAATGTGTTTCATGGGAAAAACTGCAGTAACACCACTGTGTGTCTCACAGACAGACTTTACACACCGTGCACAGGGTCAGATCAGCTGGACACTTCAAAACCACGGTAAGATCTCAACTAATTACTCTAGAGTAAATAAAAAGAGAAGTATTTAGTTTTTTTTCTAATAATGTCTATATGGGGAACTCTTGCTATTGTTTCCTGATTTATTAGATTAAGTGGAAACCTTGAGATGTGTTTAGTATATTTCATGTATTTACAGATGTTCAATTAAGTTCCATTTATTTAAACATTGTTACTTTTTTTCTCATTTTTAAAATGTACATTTTTATTTATATTTTTAACTAAAACTAGTAGTTAATTCATTCAAATAGTACATATATAATAATTATATATATTATATAGACACCTGGTTGAAAAGCTTAAAGCAGCACTGAATTCGTGCTGTTCAGTTCCGCTGCAGTACAGTAACTTTGGAATAGGCTCAAAGTAGTACAGTTTACATTTTCTATAAAACAATGACAGTTTCATTGGACTGTATGTGTGTGTGTGTGTATGTGTGTGTATGGCACCCCAGGGGCTCGGCGACAAAGGCAGCATGAAAAGTGAGTTATTTTTGTCCAGAATACAGGCAGTTCTCACACACACACACACACACACACGATATCTCTCTGTGTTTCTCACCAGTATTAAGATGGAATTTGCCCACACTTCTTTGTCCCCAGTGTCTTTTCCCCTTCCCAGATTTCCTCTCTAATACAAAAAGCAATGTGGTGATGCCAATCATACCATGGTATATTTAAATAGACCACATCTAATGATTACCAAATGAATGTACCATGTACTTTGAGGTAAAACTATCCTATACCCAGCTCTAAACTGAAAAATGTGGACAATTACAAATTAGAAGCTGTTTTAAAGCAATGTGTATTGTGGAAAAAAACTAGACTAAAATACCACAACACTTACTCTGGTATTACCATCTGATAGTTTTGCACCACTGCACTTTGATATTCCCTTGAAAGTACGAACAGTGAGGTAGAAACTAGATCAGATCAGTTTATCAGCTTTAGTGGTTTTTGAGACTCAATGCGCCAAAATAGTGACTGCTCTGAAATTGTAGTTGAACTGGAGGGAATTGTGGTGCTCATTGCTGGAGCACATAAATTTGAGGGATGCAGTTTTGTGGACATGCACTCTTTCTGAGTGAGATTCATGGAGCCACAGTTTTCCAAATGATGAATAGAAGAGCACTTTCCACTACAGACAGGATTTATAGACCTTACCGTAACTTTAACCACACAATCTGCATTGATTAATGAGGTTTGAAACATTGTGGAAATTATTTTGCTGTCCCTCGCATGAGTCAATGTCTTGCAGATGACATAATGAAACTGTTTCATTATGTTCTACTGCAGAACATAAAAGAAGATATTTTGAAGAAAGTTGGTAACCAATCAATTTCGGTTCCTACTGACTTCCATTATATGGTCAAAAATACAGGGTAAGCCAATGGGAACCAAAACTGTTAACCAACATTCTTTAAAATATCTTCTTTTAAGACGTTCTACTGCAGAACATAAAAGAAGATATTTAGAAGAAAATTGGTTTCAGTTCTTATTGACTTCCATTCAATGGTCTAAAAAACAGTGTAAGCCAATCAGAACCAAAATTGTTTGGTTACCAACATTGTTTCAAATATCTTCTTTAAAGACTTACCTTCTACTGCAGAACATAAATGAAGATATTTTGAGGAAAGTTGGTAACCAAACAGTGTTGGTTCCCATTGACTCCCATTATATGGACAAAAATAAAAGGTAAGCCAATGGGAACCAAAACTGTTTGGTTAGCAACATTCTTCGAAATGTCTTTAAAAGACTTACGTTCTACTGCAGAACATAAAAGAAGATATTTTGAAGAAAGTAGGTAACCAAATAATTTCAGTTCTTATTGGCCTCCATTATGGGCAAAAATACAATGTAAGCCAATGAGAACCAAAACTGACTGGTTACAAACATACTTTAAAATATCTTCTTTTGAGGCTTACGTTCTACTGCAGAACATAGAAGAAAATATTTTGAGGAAAGTTGGTAACCAAAAAGTTTTGGTCCCCATTGACTTCCATTATATGGACAAAAATACGAGGTGAGCCAATCGGAACCGAAATTGTTTTCTTTTAAGACTTTCTTTTTTTTTTTTTTTTTTTTTTTTTTTTTACTGTGGAACATAAAAGAAGATATTTAGCAGAAAGTTGGTAACCAGTTTAGGTTCTCATTGACTTACATTGTATGGACAAAAATACAAGCTAAGCTGATGGGAACCAAAACTGTTTGGTTACCAACATTCTTCGAAATGTCTTCTTTAAAGACTTACATTCTACTGCAGAACATTAAAGAAAATATTCTGAGGAGAGTTGGTAACCAAATGGTTTTGGTTCCCACTGACTTCCATTATATGGACAAAAATATAAGGCAAGCCAATCATCATCATCATCAAGAATGTTGGAAACCAAACAATTTTGGTTCCCAACATTCTTGATGATGATGATGATGATGATGATGATAAATACTTTATTAATCCCAATGGGAAATTCACAAATTCCAGCAGCATCCACATTTAATAAAAAAAAAAAAAAAAAAAAACATAAATACAAAACAAATACAAATAAATTTAAATGTCCTTTGCAATCAATAAATGTCCAGTGCAATCAAATATTCAAAATAAAAATAATTAAGTGCAATGTGTGCAAATTACAATTAGTAATTTTCCAAAGATATTTTGAAGAAAGTTGGTAACCAATCAGTTTAGGTTTGCATTGACTTCCATTGTATGGACAAAACTACAAGGCAAGCCAGTGGGAACCAAAACTGGTTGGTTACCAACATTATTCAAAATATCTTCTTTTAAGACTTTCTTTTTTCCTGCAGAACATAAAAGAAGATTTTGATTAAACTTTGTAAACAGTTTCAGTTCCAATGGACTTATATTGACAAAAATATAATGGAAGTCAATGGAAACCAAAACAGTTTGGTTACCAAAATTGTTCAAAATATCTTCAGGTTTGGAACAACATAAGTAAACAATGAGAGGATTTTTATTTTTAGGTGGACTATTCATTTAAGGTCAAACAGAATTTAACAGACTTTAAAACATATTTTAATAATTAACACTAAATACACATTTTTCTTGTAATTTCTAATTGGGTGCACAATCAAATATGCATAAGTTTTCCAATGGTGTCCAAAGAGAAATCATCTTTTAATGGCAGTCATTTGAAGGTTCAGAGTACATACTGCACACTGCAACAATAACTCTGACCTTAACTTTAAAGAGCTGCCCCATTTAGTTTTCTTGTAACAGCAGACATGGATGGAACATGGCATTATGGGAAGGCGCCAGTGAGGTAAACATGATGCTTGTTTATAGAGCAGGGTAAATATGGCTTGTAAAAGAGTAATTAAGACTAACATCGGCATTCATGCTCTATCCGCAAGCCAACTGCGGTGTCCGTACTCGCACGCCTCGGTTTTTCCACCATCTGATTGTATGATGTCACTAGCGACTTCCAGGCGTAGTGAATTTGGCACCAAGTGGAATAGTTTCCACTCTTATCCAGAAAACATGTCGGTATGGGGTCTGAACGGATGGGTGTAAATTGAGGTGGGGGGCTGTGACCACATAATGTTTTTGGTTGGCCCAAAAGCTGACGTGTTGTGTGCAATCTTTCTCCATGAGTAACTGGCAGAAATGTTGGTCTTTTAAGAACTCCATCTGGTTTTTCTCTGCCTGAAGAGTGGAATGTGCCATTTTTAGGCAGAAAAATGCCTTTGTTTGCCCTTTTTGAAACCATCAAATTCTTCCCGACCATGGCCCTGACCACAGTGGCATTCCCACAGGGTGGTACAGGGCAGAGAGACAATAGCTGGAGACATGCCAGTGAAGAACACTAGACTTGCAGACATACTGCACTGTAAAAAATGTGCTCTTCAGACAATTTTTAGAAAATGACTTTATTGTTGAAGTTGTCTACTTAAATATTTTGATTAAATTTATTCACTTAAATTGATTTAAAACTCATGCTGTATTCTGGTTATTTTGACCAAAAGAGGAATTTCTTTTACTCGAAAATGCTAGTTAATGGTATGGCTTTGGACTAAAATGTACTGACTTTGCTCAAACTGGATATAACAACAATTTTTGTACTTTTTTTCCCCAGAAATTGCTGCTACTTTTCTTTCAGTTAGTACAGGTTTTGCATTTGTTTTTGAAATTACTTGACTGTTCGGCCTCATTAAAAACCAAAGACTGAATCTAAGATTTGGTGGTAATATACAATAATTAGAGTGATTTAAGAGGCTGGCCATTTTTGACTAGGAACACCAAATTAGGTATTGGAATTTCAGCACAGCACAAGGGTTAAAATGTCAGCTTATCTCGATTTTAAATTTTGCCATTATTGACCTTTCGTAGCTTGATTGACAGGTGATCTGACCAATCATAACGCTGAATCCACCGTTCTGTCCGCCAAACAAATCAGACAGGAGAGTAGATTAACTTCGGTGGACATTGTTTGTACTGACGTCTTTCCGTGGTTGAAATAAAATACGTTCTGATGTTCATTCATCTTTTTTTTATGCTTTAAATAAGGAAGAAAAGACGATTGGTTCACATGTCATTATATCACAGTGATCTGTCACAACACATTAAAGAGCCACAAATGGTATATATTGTTTAAATTTCATAAAAATTACAACATTTTAAAGCTGAGACCTTGTTGTCAGTTTCCTCTTTGTTCCGTGATGTATTTTTCACTGCGAGAGAACATGATGACTGCGTCCGAAAGCTCTAAAATGCTGCCTTCAGAGGCAGCATTCCAAGGCAGGAAGACATCAAGGCACGTCCGAATCCAAATTCTGCTTTACAAAGGTACCTTTTTCTGATCAAATTTTGAAGGCAGCATGTCCGAAACTTCCCGGAGTTGCCTTCACAGCCTTCAAAGTCATTTCCTGATAAGGCAGTGAGGCAGCAAGTCAGCTGACTAGGCTTTCGGACGCAGCCGATATGTAGTGTGAGAGCGGCATTGTTTGTCACAAAATTGAAGTAAGGCTGCGTTTACACCAGTGCATGTTCATTTTAAAACACATAATTTTTGCTATGGTTACGCCTGTTGTTTACACGACTTCTGCGTTTTTTGACCCTTGAAAACAGAGACTTTCGAAAACGCTGCAGACCTCACCGTTTTAGTTTAAAAACATGTTTACGTTTCAGTGTAAACGGACGAAAATGGAGACTTTTGAAAACAATGGCGTGGCTGCCCACACATTCACTCTGCGTATCCTTGACGACGGTGTAAACAATGACATCATGCTCATTATGAATGGTCATATGACCTGTGCCAGTGTAGATGAGGATCGTTAACATTTTAAAATACTGTTTTAAAATGAAAATGCACTAGTGTAAAGAGGGCCTAAATTTATATGGTATTTTCTTTCTGAGAGTGCATTTTTTGTGTTTTGGAATTTTTTTGTTACTTAAAATACAAAAACTATAAGACTAAAATGACAAAAACTCACAACAAAAATACTACAACTTCAGCTAATAATTTTAAAGCATAAAAATATTTTATTTTGTTTCAATGGAAGTGTTAGAACAATATGATGTCACCGCAGTTTTATTCCAGTAAAAACTGGATTTGAGCAAAAATTGCCCATGAAATACTCATTATTTGTTTTAGCATTTTTGTTGTGAGTTTTTGTCATTTTAGTCCTACAGTTTTTGTATTTTAAGTAACAAAAAAATCCAAAAAACAAAAAAATGAACTCTCTGAAAGAAAATGCCATATAAATTTAAAACAAAAATGTATAGTTTTTGTTAATAATTAATAAATATTTCTATTTAGCTTTAGTCATTCTAACAACTTTTACATTTAGGTTTCAGTTTATTTCAGTTAGTTATCAAGACAACATTTCTAATTTATATTTAGTTATAAGTTTATAATGTAATATTTACATTACCAGTCAGAAGTTTTTTTAAAGAAGTCTTATCTGCCCACCAAGTCTGCATATTTATCCAAAGTACAGCAAAAACAGTAAAATATTTAAATATTTTTACTATTTAAAATAACGGTTTTCTATTTGAATATATTTTAAAATGTATTTTTTTCCTGTGATTTAAAAGCTGATTTTTTAGCATCATTACTCCAGTCACATGATCCTTCAGAAATCATTGTAATATTCTGATTTGCTGCTCAAAAAAAAAAAAAACATTTATTATTATTATGTTGAAAACAGCTGAGTAGAATTTTCAGGTTTATTTGATGAATAGAAAGTTCAGAAAAACAGCATTTAACTAAAATAGAAATGTTTTGTAACATTATAAATATCTTTATCATCGCCTTTGATCAATTTAAAGTATCCTTGCTAAATAAAAGTATTAATAGAAAGCAGTTATTTTAAATAGTAAAAATATTTTACAGTATTACTGATTTTGCTGTATTTTGAATCAAATAAATGCAGGCTTGGTGAGCAGAAGAGACCTCACTGGTTTCTGTTTTAAAATCTTACTGTCCAAAAACTTTTGACTGGTAGTGTATATTTTTCAAATTGTTTATATTTTTATACTATACAACAATTTTTAAGTTTTAGATAAGAACATTTCAAATTATTCAGCAGAAATTCACATTTATCCACAGTAGATATTAATCTGCCATTTTATTTTATTTTATTTTATTTTATTTTATTTTATTTTATTTTATTTTATGGATGAGTTAGACTAGATACTAAACTATTTAATTTAATTTAATTTAATTTAATTTTTTTATTATTTTATGTAATTTGGATGAGCTGGAGCATATAGTAAACAGCCTTAAAGGGTTCATTGCATGCAAAGTAAGCTACAACTTGAAAAAAGCAATTTTTCAACTCAACACAACAAATGCATTTTGGGTGCCTGAAAACATTTCAATGTGCACATTTTTGAAAACAAGTGTTTTGTTTTGTTTTGTTTTTGTTTTTACCGTATAAATGTACCCTATGTGACCATGCTATGCATTTTGCAAATGACTATATTGAATCTTCCTGTTAATATTGATGCATTTGTGAAATTATTTAGCTTGTAGTAAAAACCTCGTGAATCGTACTATGTGGATGAGAATCATAACTCTGTTATATTTAGCGCACGGTTGTGTTACCAGTCAAACATAGTGATCCTGAAATAGTATTAAGATCAAGGGAAACCATTCTAATGGAACGTTTTCAGAATACATGCCAAAAACTAGATAAGGAAAGCAATGCATTCCCTTCTCCTCACATAATAAAACCTTTAATTAAGCATCATATGATGGCTGTGTTGTTTGCTAAACAGCAGAAGTTGGCTCTAACACGTCCCACGGCAGGAAGACACATTGTTTTTAAGAGTAAACAAACCTCCCAAGATCTCAACCAAGATATTAGACTGAAAATTAAACATCTTTTAAGTAGCCCAAATCAATATTTATTCTTCAGACTGGAAATTGCACTTTAATCTGAGTTTTGCTTTAATTACAGTTTGCTTCATTTCCCAGAATTCTTAGTTTTGCTTGCCTCACTTTTCACGTTATTTATTCCAAATCTTTCTCAAATTCCCAGTCTGACACTCTCAGCTAGTAAATTTGTCAGAAATATGGGAATTAATACCTACTAACTCCTTGACTGTGATATTTTTAATGTTTTATTACAAGTTAAAAAAAATGATTTCCTAGAATTCTAAGTTTTCCCATTCTCATTTCATGCTGTTTATTCTAACAAAATGAGTTCTTCACATTTCATTCCCAAACCTACAAACTCACAGTCTGAACATCTGTCAGAAATATGGGAAATGTTAAATTTAACTGCGAGTTTACACGCAAGTAGACATTAAGTACTTTTTGTGGCGCTCTAAATCTGGGATAAATTTAAAATCCACAAACAGCACGTTTAATATGCGTTGATGGATTCATTTAGAATGGCTTCAGAATGAAACAAAGGCTTAATAACACTGACATTTGGCCTGCAGGTGTTCAATAGCAATAATTTCATTGGCACATAGATTTCAGGAAACAAATACCTACCAAGGGGCACACATACAGTTAACCAGCTGGTTAATTTTCCATACACTGAACAATGGGGTTGGAAACTTTTGCAGCTGCTGAACAGCTTGTACTATGTGCTTCAATAAGTGTGAATGATTTTGTGTAAAATTAGGGATTTATTACATTTTCTTCCCGTAACACATGGTGCATTGAATAAGCTGGACTTCTACACTGAATACCTGTGGAAACCACATTCAAAGAAAGTTTTTGTTGTCCTAATGTTTGGTTTTATAGATCATTTAGCAGCGTTTTTTCTTTGGAGACCTGCGGCTTAGGAAATATATGAGGTGGAACCAGAACAGAGACGCCTTTCCTGGATTTGCCATTGCATGGGGCCTTTGTAAGTTTGTACCATTTTTGGATGGGCGGCATCAGGAATCTAAGAACGTTTTGTTGATAAAGTGTGTATGTCGATTGGAAAATATTACTTGTTACGCAAAGTCGTTAATCTGCACCTTGTGGAGGCAGGTTTAATCATGTGGGAATGCTGTGGAATTTATTTGATCAGTTTTTCACCAATGTTCTGCTTTAGATGGCAGGCTTAGGTAATGGAGAATATTATATAGCGTTACCTGGAATGAAATCAGGTTTGATCTTTAGAGGATAGGGCTGTTACAAAGAAAGAGAATAAATTTAGTTTGAAGTTTTTGTTAGTTTGAAATGCAGTTAAAATCTGAATTTTTATTAATGCATGTCAGTCTGAATGATGAGGTCTGATTTCATGTGTTTTTTTTTCATCATTTTCCAGGTCTTTTTAACTCATAGTCATAGCCTGACAGGTAATACTATGGTTCAGACGCACAGACACTCTTTTGTGAGTCGTGAAGTGAGCTGTCTGTTATAGTTTGACATGTTAAACAAAGCGAGTCATACAGACTCTGGTATGTTAGTGTAGTGGGAAAGTGTCACCTATGATCTGAGAATGGGGCTAGTTGGAATGTTTCCCACATTCCCTTCATCTTTCTGCTTACAGGATGCACATTCCACAACACTGACACTTTAGTCTCTCTTCCTTTTGTATGTGTGAAAATGATTTATTATTTTATTTATCAGTGAGTCGGACCGAGTGAACTGACTTAAGTGTGCATCTTTATTTTGTTATTTTATTTGAGAGATGGACCAGTGAACTGCTTTAAGTGTGTTTATTTTATTTTATTTTATTTTATCTGTATTTTTTTTTTTATTTTATTTTATTTTATACCAGTTAGTGAACTGCTTTAAGTGTGCATATTATATTTTATTTTTTTGATTTCATAAATTGGACCAATTTAGACCAGATAATTTAATTTAATTTGTAATTATTTTAATTAATTAATTTAATTTAATTTAATTATTATTTATTAATACATTTATTTTATTTTATTTTTTATTTGCATGTGTTTTATTTTATTGTTGGAAAAGTTAGTGAACTGCTTTAAGTGTGCATATTTTATTTTATTTATTTATTTTAGTTTTGTTTTGTTAATTTTATTTTATGAGTTGGACAAGTTAGTCAACTGCTTTAAGTATGCATATTTTATTCCATTTTTTTATTGATTTGATTAATTGGACCAATTTGAACCAGATAGTGCACTGATTTTATTTTATTTTATTGTATTCATCTCTATTATTTTATTTTATTTTATCTTTTTCTGCATCTATTTTATTTGAACCAGATAGTGCACTGATTTTATTTTATTTTATTGTATTCATCTCTATTATTTTATTTTATTTTATTTTATTTTATTTTATTTTATTTTATTTTATTTTACTGGTTTAACCAGTTACTGTTTTAAGTGTGCAATTTTTTTTTTTTTTTTACTCATTTCATACATTTGACTAATTTAGACCAGATAGTGTATTGTCGTAAATGTTTAATACTTTATTTTATTTTATTTTAGAGTTAGACCAGATATTGAACTACTTTAAGTTAATTTTATTTGACATTTGCATCTGTATTTTATTTTAATTTATTTAGTTTGATTTCATTTGATTTAATTTCATTGACAAGTCAGTGAACTGCTTTAAGATTGCATATTTTATTTTATTTTATTCATTTGATAAATTGGTCCAATTTAGACCAGACAGTGTACTGTCATAATTGTTTATTTTTTAAATTATTTTTATTTTATTTTATTTTATTTTATTTTATTTCATTTTTGGATGAGTACGAACATGTGTTGGAGCAGAACTGCTTTAAGTGTGCTTTTTACTTTGTAATTTTTTTTATTTTTATTATGAATGACTTGTACATCTTTATTTTTAAGTGGGAGTGATTTTATTATATATATATTTTTTAATGTATCATTTTTTAATATATTTTAATGTATTAATGTAGCATGATGCTGGTTTGTTGCCCAGAATGAGAAAAGCTAAAATCTAGACAAAGAAGTAGTTCTAATATACTATAATTATTCTTTGTGCCACAAGGTTTGGTCACTACATAATTCCCATATTTCATTTGTTTTATTTATTGTGTTAGTTATGCTGTCTTAACTATTATTGCCAAATGTGGAAAATAATATGATAGTGTGTCCAAACATTTGACTGGCAAACCTCTTGTTCCTCTTGAAGGAATGTTCTGTTGTTTATATCAGGAGTCACTCAGTGTCTTGTACTGCATTGCTATCGTCATTTCTCAGGAAAAAAACACAATGGTTTTGGGGGAATGTGAGCGTGATTCGTAACTATTTCCAGTTTGCGGACCACTCACTCATTTTGCTCATTTGGGGGTGAGAACAGGATGTGAAAGAGGGGGAGACTCCGCTATCACTGTCATAAAAGGGAGTTCTGATGTTTCTGACCCCCTGGGGAGTTTTACATCTCATTAAATCCGCATGTTCTACAATCAGAACGACTCCCACAAAGAATGCCAGAGCAGAGCAGGAATTATAGTGGGATGAGAGATGCAGGCAGAGAAAAACTACACACTTTCTAAAGTTCATCATTTACTTCATTGCATTCATTAGATACCATATGTTTTTAAACATATGGTAAGGGCCATTTGGGTGCGCAACTATCTTCATTAGTGTTTGATTCCCCCAAAACAATCAAAACACAAAGTTAAAAGGAATTAAATTAAGGAGAAGTGGCTTATCTTGTGTTAACGACCACTTAAATGTTCATCATTCTGCTTATTTCGCAACTTTATAAATGTAATTAATTTAAATAAATAAACATATAAATAAATAAATGGTCATTAAAATGTTCATTTTAGTTTAAATTCTTTAATTATATGAGAATTAAGCGAGGACAGAGTGTCAGTATTGCTGTGACAGTTTCAGTACAAAATATTGCGTGTATCTTCATAAAATTTTATTTATAGATGAGTTGGACCAGACAAGGAAATGTTTTAAATGTGCATAATTTTATTTTATTTTATTTTATTTTATTTTATTTTATTTTATATTTTATTTTATTTTATTGGTTGGACCACTTAGTGAACTGTTTAAGTGTGCATATTTTATTTTATTTTATGGGTTGAACCAAATAGTGGACTGTTTAAGTGTGCATATTGATTTGATAAATTAGATCAGTTTGGACCAGAAATGCCTCAAGTGTTCATCTTTATTTTACTTTAGTTTATTTTATGAGTTGGACCAGTTCGTGAAGTGCTTTATCTGTGCTAATTTAATTTAATTTAATTTAATTTAATTTAATTTAATTTAATTTTATGAGTTGACTTGGACCAGTTAGTCAACTGATTTATCTGGGCTAATTTTCTTTTCTTTTCTTTTAGTTTAGTTTAGTTTATGACTTGGATCAGTTAGTGAACTACTTTAAGTGTGTTTCATTTTTATTTTTTTATTTAATTAATTTTTTATTACTATTTTGTTTAATTTCATTTCATTGATGAGCTGGAGCATATAGGAATTGCCTCAAGTGTGCATCATACGTGTAAACTCCCATTTAATTTAAGTTTAGTATATTATTATTTTTTGTATTGTTTTCATAATCTTAACTACATACCTCTGCATTCAATTATAGAGCAACCTTATTAACACCTTAAGACACAATCATTTTGCAATGGTTAAATAAATTCCACCCTATATGTTTTCTCACTGAATATCCATTTTTTTCCTTAGAAATGCATCACATTACACAAGTTCAATCGGATTGTGATTGTTATTTCATTTTGTACAGAGCAGTTAGAAGAGATTTGTTGTGTTTTCAATGTGGGAATCTGTTTATTCTCACGCCCTATTCAGGACACACACAGTTATGATTACATATTTAACACACATATAAAATGACCACTTGTTTCCCCACTGGATTGCGATGACTGTCTTATCTGTTTAATCAGAGTTAGTGGACTAGACTCAGATCCCTAGTGTATCCTTTGGCAGACATTCTCGCATTCTCTGTCTTACGTCATTCTCTCGACACACACTGAGTATTTCATTTAAAATCACTCCAGTCATTTAATTAAAAACCTTCAGGCCTACTATGATGAAAGATTTACCACTGATTACAAATCAAAATTCATTTGATTGCAGGCTACATAAATTGCTCGGCACTTCTTTCTGATGTGGAGACGCTCAGTTAAAAACAGCTCACAGCTAATTACTCAATGACAACTTTCTGTAAACCTTGTTTTTCTTCAGGACTAGAGTGCATCTCAATCTGCTGACTGTGCTGTATGAGTCAGAGAGGAGCGGAGAGTCATGTCAGAGCCGTTCGACTGTGACAGCTGTAAGGAGTCTCTGTACGGCAGGAAATATATTCAGGTGGACGACGTTCCCCACTGCGTCCCCTGTTATGACCGTCTGTACGCAAACACCTGCCAGGAGTGCAAAGAGCTTATCGAACACAACTCACGGGTGAGTGGTTTAGTGATCGGCAACCATGGGATTCATAAAAATACACTTTCAGCAGTTTCAGCTTAAAAACTTAAGTTTAGCAGCTGCCTTAAAATTAAGTTAAATCAACTTAAAAGTACAAGTCATTTTAACTTACTTTATTGGTAGTGAGTTGAAATGACTTGTAGTTTTAAGTTGATTTAACTTAAAATTTTAATTTTAATTTCAGCTGCTGAACTTGAGTTTTTTAGTTGAAACTAGTGAAAACTTTTTACAGTGTACACTGTAAAAAAACAATTTGTTGAGTCAACTTAAAATAATTTGTAACCTGGCTGCCTTAAAGTTTTAAGTTCCGTCAACTCAAAACAAGTTCATTCAACTTGAAATGTTAAATTATACTAAGTGACAACTTAGATATTTGAGTTGAATCAACTTAAAATTTTAAGGCAGCTGGGTTACTTACCCATCTGTTAAGTTTAACAAACACAAATATCTAAGTTACTTAGTACAACTTAACATTTCAAGTTGACTAAACTTATTTTAGTTGACTGAATTTAAAATTTTAAGGCAGCAGGGTAACAAATTATTTTAAGCTGACTCAACAAATTGTGTTTTTTATTTTTTACAGTGTATATATATTTTAAATTTAATTGTAATAAATAGATAGATAGATAGACAGATAAACAGATGTTCATTTGTATATTTGTATTATGATTAAGTGTTTGGGTTCATGTGTTTTGTTCTTCAGTGAGTTTAACGCACACACACAGGCATAAATTCACTCCATATACCATTTACAGGTGATGCGTATCATTCATCATAGTTTCGCATCCTCACAGCTGGTCACGGTCACGCGTGACAGAGTAGTGAAGCAGAGGGCCAATGCAAACAGAGCAGGCCGCAGATGCCACAGCGCGCCGCTCACCGCCTGAGTTATAGATCCACTGGGAGAAATACACGCTACATAAATACTAATACTCGCTCACTCTCTTTCTGTGTTTTTCTTCCTTCTTCTTCATCAGTCATCTGCAGATGTGATGATTTGTGGGTCATTTGGCTAAAAGGACATCATTTATTATATGACAGTTTGAACTGCTCTGAATCAATCACATGTAAAGGACTGTTGGGTTTCACACAGATCTTTATCACGGATTATGTATTTTGAGGTTGAATAGAAGCATCAAAATGTAATATTTTAAGAAGATTTCAGATTTTTTTTTGTTTTGTTACAATAATGCAAAGGCTTGCAAAACTCTCAAAAAAATGTATTTGATTCAGTTTCATTTTGGTTTGAATTTGAGGTAATTCAATCAGATTTATTTGAATTCAGTTGTATTCCATCTAATCTACACTGACCAAAATTATAAACGCAACACTTTTGTTTTTGCCCCCATTTTTCATGAGCTGAACTCAAAGATCTCAGATTTTTTCTATGTACACAAAAGGCCTATTTCTCTCAAATATTGTTCACAAATCTGTCTAAATCTGTGTTAGTGAGCACTTCTCCTTTGCCGAGATAATCCATCCACCTCACAGGTGTGGCATATCAAGATGCTGATTAGACAGCATGATTATTGCACAGGTGCGCCTTAGGCTGGACACAATTAAAGGCCACTCTAAAATGTGCAGTTTTATTACACAGCACAATGCCACAGATGTCGCAAGTTTTGAGGGAGCGTGCAATTGGCATGCTGACTGCAGAAATGTCCACCAGAGCTGTTGCCCGTGAATTGAATGTTCATTTCTCTACCATAAGCCATCTCCAAAGGCATTTCAGAGATGTAACTGTATTACATAGAATCCTATTGATGCAAAGACAGTGTCAATTTGAATTTGAAGTAATTCAGTCAGATTTAGTTCAATTTTCGTTTTTGTTTTGTTTAGATTCCATTCCAACAATTCTTCTAGTCCAGTTGGAGTATCATGTAAATGTAATAAAATTCAATTTGAGTCACTGATTCAATTTGATTTGATCCAGTTCAGTATTGTTAAATCCTATTATTCAGTCCTATTAATGCAAAGGCAGTGTCAATTTGATTTGATTTTCATTTTTTGTTTGAATTTGAGGTAATTCAGTCTGATTTAGTTCTATTCAGTTGCATTTGTTTTGATTTAAATTAGATTCCATCTAATCTAATTTGATTCTGTTTACATTTTTAATCTGATTCATTTTTATTTGTTCTAGTCCAGTTGAAGTGCTATGTAAAAGGAACAAAATTCAATTTGATTTACATCTGATTCAGTTTGATTTTGGTTTGAACCTTAGGTAATTAAATCAGATTTAGTTAAATTCAGTTGTATTTGATTTGAATTAGATTCCATCTAATTTGATTACTTTCAATTTGATTCCTTTTTTATTTGTTCTAGCGTAGTTCACTGTTGTTCAGTTGGAGTGCCATGTAAACATAATGAAATTCAATTTGATTTACATCTGATTCATTTTGGTTTGATTTGATTTAATCCAGTTCAGTATTGTTAGGTCCTATTATACAATCCTATTAATGCAAAGGCAGTGCCAATTTGATGTTTCATTTTGATTTGAATATGTTGTAATTTAATCAGATTCTGTTTGATTCAACTGTATTTGTTTTGAATTTGAATCAACATGATTCACTCTTAAATTTGAATAATTTTGACTTGATCTGATTGCAGTTCATTATTGTTTAAATGGATTACCATGTTAATGTAGTGAATTTAAATATCACAGTTTGTGATTTAATTTGATTTGATTTCAATATGATTTATATGTGAATCAGATTCATTTTTGTTTGAATGGATCTAATTCTGTAGTGTTCAAATCCATTATATAATTCTATTATACAATCCTATTAATACCTTGGAGTAGCATGTAAATACCATGGCAAATGAATTTCAGTATAATAGTATGTGATTTAAGTTGATTCACATTAGAATCTGGTTTGTTTTGATTTTATCTGATCCAGTTTAGCACTCATCAATCCTATCTGAATTCGATCCAATCTGCCAATCTGATTTGCACTGTTTTAGTCAATTTCAATTAAGTATGACTCAAATTTTATTCAACAAGACCTGACCATATTTGCTCTAATGCCATTTTGATTGAACGTCTGTGAGGAACTGCAAACCGTCACTAACATCAACAGAACTAGTGTACATAGAAACGGTGATATTTGTCAGATCTGATTTCTTACATCTTTACTGGAAGATCTCAAGTGTCTAAGACAAACAAGCAAAGCTTCTGTTCTGTGTTTGGTATTCATAGCCATCTGATCTTTAAGAGCTTGGATCAGTGGATGGTAGTAAAGCATGTCCCTTTATTGTGCAAAGGTCTCAAACCATTCCTTTAATGGTAGTGGAAATGACAGAGAACAGCAAGATCTGTTTTGCTTCAACATGCTTTCGGGCCATAGAACTTCCTGCACAAGCAGCTGCGTCACCTCATTTCACCTTTCGTTCAGCTGTGCAGTGACCTTTGACCCACGGCTTGATGATGTAACTGATTCAATGGAGTAAAATACCCATGTCTGTGGACTAACAGGTTCTAGTAGCCTGAAAACAACATGCCACATATACTGTCTACAACTGTCCAGGGTATTCAGCGTCATGCACAGTCACAAGGGCTAAACTAAATTCAATAAACCAGTTACCACATGCTTTTCTAGAATGATTTAACAGAATTTACAGTTGAACTGACATGTCTTGATGTGCTGTCTGTGTTCAGGAGCTGTTTTATGAGGACAGACATTATCATGAACACTGTTTCCGCTGCTCACGCTGCAGCCGTTCGCTGGCTGACGAGCCATTCACCTGTCAGGAAGATGCCTTGGTGTGTAATGACTGTTACTGCAATGAGTTTTCATCTAAATGCGTGGCCTGTGGGAAGACTGTGATGCCAGGTACAGTTGCTGAACACACATGCATATTGCAGTTGAGATCCATCTTTTCACACTGAGTAAAACTGAAGGACTCATATGTAACTATTACAGAAGGTTCAAACACTCACTGATGCTTCAGAAGGAAACACAATGCATTATGAGCTGGGGGGTGAAAACTTTTGAAACAGAATAAAAAAATGTGTACATATTTCTTATTTTTTCTTCTGGTTAACATGTACGTATCTTCTGTAGCTTCTGAAGGGCAGTACTATATGAAAAAAATATGATATTAAGGCAAAGTAAGAAAAATGCACACATCTTCATTCTGTTCAAAAGTTTACACCCCCCGGCTCTTAATGCATGGTTTTTCCTTCTGGAGCATCACTGAGCATTTGAACCTTCTGTAATAGTTGCATGTGAGTCCCTCAGTTGTCCTCAATGTGAAAAGATGGATCTCAAAATCATACAGTCATTGTTGGAAAGGGTTCAAATACACAAAAATGCTGAAAAAAAAAAAACTAAGAATTTGTGGGAGTTTAACTGTTCAGGACAAACAAAGGACTCATGAACAACTATCACAAAAAAAAAAAAAAAAAAAAAAAACAACACAGGTAACATTCAGGTAACAACACAGTATTAAGAATCAAGAGTATGTAATTTTTTGAACGAAGTCATTTTTAAAAATTCGACTATTATTTTCTCTTGTGGACTATATGTAAACATCTTTTATGTGAAATATCTTATTCAGGCCAGTACTAAATAAAAAATAACATACATTTCTTCAAGGTGTATGTAAACTTATGACAGACAGACAATCATATTCACTGTTGTGTGAACATCTCAAGAATCACAAACTATCTTGTATGTAACTGATTGTAGCAGACTGTACAGACCACAAGCATACACACAACAAATAAAAAACCTTTCAGATGTAATCCTTCAGGAAATTAAGTTTAAGTGTGTTTCTCACCCTGC
The DNA here is from genome assembly GCA_036247105.1 of Cirrhinus mrigala. Classification (NCBI taxonomy): domain Eukaryota; kingdom Metazoa; phylum Chordata; class Actinopteri; order Cypriniformes; family Cyprinidae; genus Cirrhinus; species Cirrhinus mrigala. Next base: position 29,796,029 of record CM070025.1, on the reverse strand, counting down.
CCGCTAAAGCAGAAACCGAGTTAATAAGTTCTGATTGGGCGTCAGGGTGCGGCAGAAGAGATGTGACAGTGTGATTACAGACACGCTCAGCTGAGAGAGAAAAGCCTCCAGCCACACTCGCGCACACGCCTGCAGGCCTGACGCCAACACTCGGGCGTTACGTTACCCATAATTACACTCCGCCGCCTGGCTCTGTCTCTCCGGAGCTTTTCGTAAAGAAATAAGAGACGGGGAAAGTTCCAACAGGGTAAAATTACAAACTGAAAGTGACAGATCTCTCCCCCCCTCGTTCATTCAAAACAGACCCGCCGTCTCAGTCCTCCTCTGGACTCATTTTCACACCCATTCTCAGTCATTATATACAGATCAGGTGAGCCATTTTCCCACCAAACTTGTATGTTGCATCTGCAACTTATGCATTTCTATTTTTATTGAAATACCAGCCATTGCGCCATTTCCAGCCTACGATTTTGACACGCCTCAAACAGAACTCCCACACAGTAGGCTTTTGTAGATCTAGGGCAGTTCAGGCCCAAATGTAAGCATGTACATAGTTGTGTAGCGTGACATCATGTTTAGCCTTAATCTTTGTAGTTGCTAGTTACTTATCGGACATGATTGGCCAACCGTAGAACAGTAAAAGCATTTGAGCAAAACCTGTAGTGCATAAACAGGTGAGGCTGTTTTTCCAGAGAAAATCCATTGCAGACAGGTAGAAGCACATTCAGTGATTATGCAATGATGCAACAAGATAAAAATTACGAAAGATATGAAATAAGGTTTCAAAATAGCAGTTTTGTGGCTTTCAGTTTATGTCTGTTATCATTGAGTCTAATCTACAGTAAATGCTAGTACTTTTATTATAGTATTTAGTCATTTCAAAAACATTTTAGAACATTTTTTTAATATTATTTTGCTTTTTTATTGTATATTTTGTTATATTTTATTTTTATTCCTTTTATTATAGTATTTATTACAGTATTGATTCATATTTTGGTTTAGCAGTTTTCATTTTAATTTTAATTTTAGCAATTTTGTTATGTGCTTTGTTATTTAAAATAACAATTTTCTATTTAAATATATTTTAAAATGTAATTTATTCCTGTGATTTCAAAGCTGAATTTTTAGCATTATTACTCCAGTCACATGATCCTTCAGAAATCATTCTAATATTCTGATTTGCTCAATGACATTTATTATTATTATTGTTAAAAACAGCTGAGTAGAATTTTTTTTTGTTTCTTTGATGAATAGAATGTTCAGAAGCATTAATGGCATTTAACTGAAATAGAAATCTTTCGTAACATTGTGACTGTCTTTATCATCGCTTTTGATCAATTTAAAGCATCCTTGCTAAATAAAAGTATTAATTTCTATGATTTCTTTTTATATATATATATGAAGAGTTCAGATGCAAAACCAGCTAAAAGCCATCTCGGTCAAAAATGAGATAATGATACTGAGTGAATTCTCCTGACACATAGTATACATTCATCAAATACTTTTACTTCAAACTCGCTAAATTCCAGCCTCAGCCCAATCAGAAGTACCAGTACTTACATAGAAACCTATACAAAGTAGACAGAAAGAAATGCTAATTTTAAAGAAAAACGTCAGATGGATTTAGAGGCTTTTGCATCTGAACTCTTCATATATATATATATATATATATATATATATATAAAGAAGAGAATTCTTTAAAAATATATATTATATATACTATATATTTTATTTCAGCCTTATTTTTAATCTTTATTTTGTTTTAGTCTTTGTTAACCATAACAACACTGCAATGTTGTAAAAAATTGTAAAAAAAAAAAAAAAAAAAAAAAAAAGAAAGAAAGAAAAAAGAAAAAGAAAAAAGTAGAAATAAAAAACATGTATATTAAAAAAAAGAAATTATCAAAAAAATATACATATATTAATGACTCATCTTTTAGCAATTTTTAGCTACTTATTTTTCATTAAAAATATCTAAAATAGGTTTGAAACAATATGTTTAACTGAGAAGCATGATTGTTTTTTTGTTTGTTGTCTTTTACTTGGTTTTATCAAATGTATCTTGTTTCAAGAATTTTAAGATATTTTAACTGAACAATAAGACAAAAATACTGAAAAGCTTAGAAGAGCTCCCATTAGTTGAATGCTTTGTTTTATGTAAACAATGTCTTCTCAATGCTCTCAGTGTAGACAATGTGTTTAACAATGTTTTATAGTTTATATGAAATGATTTCGATCTCTCAGGCTCCAAGCGGCTGGAATATGGAGGCTGCGCATGGCACGAGGAATGCTTTGTTTGTTGTGGTTGTGAGCAGCCCATCGGCGCCCAGTCGTTCATCCCAGATAAGGGCGAGTACTATTGCGTGCCCTGTTATGAGGGACGATTTGCCCCACGATGTGCGCACTGCAAACAGGTGAGATGAAAACTGCCAAATGGCATCACTGCGGAGCACCCTTTTGGGGCCAATCTATTTAAGAGAGCAAACTTGACACATCAGAATATTATTCTAAATATTGAGTATTTCTTTACTCCATTGCCAACTTCTTTAAATCATATGTCGGTGCATTAAAGTTTTTGTTGGTTATGTCTCTTACAGTTCTTGGTTCAGGGTGGTGTTACATATAGAGACGAGCCCTGGCATAAAGAATGTTTCTTGTGCACCGGTTGTAAAGTCCAGCTTGCCGGACAGCCTTTCACGACGCAGGGTGAAGATCCATACTGCGTGAAGTGCTTTAGCAACCTGTACGCCCAAAAATGCTCTGCCTGCGACAAACCCATCACAGGTCAGTGCTTGTTAAGAGTGTCCCTTATAACAAGGCCGCTCTTTATTACCAGTCTCTGCAGCTGCTAACAGAAATGCTTTGTCAGAAACAAGAGACAGTTGTCACGTAAACAGAGTCATGTGTTTGGAGGCAGATGGTACTTCACAATGTTGAGTCAGTCTGAAATAGTTTTGCTTGCTCGTTGGGAACCCAACAGTCTAACAACCACCAGGTCGTGAACTATGGGTCAACATGGGGTCAAATATCTACTGTTTATGTTTTAATGTCTTAGAAAGCTCTGCAAAGGGTCTGGTTGTAATTAAAGAGATATTTTGATTTACTCACCCTCATGTTGTTCCAAACCAGTATTACTTTGTATCTTCTGTGGAACACATAAGGAAATGTTATGCAGAATGTCCACACTGCTCTTTTCCTTATAAAGAAAGTGAATGAGGATTAGGGCTGGCAAAGCTCTGAAAGTGACAAAAAAAAAAAAAATGTAAAAACACCATAGAAGTCAAAGTAGTAGTCATAGTAGTCACCATAGCAGTCAAAGCTGTACAAACAAAGCATACAAATCATATAAAGCATGGAGCTCAATGACACCCCAGTACCCATATATTTTCATTTTATCTAAATAAAAAACCTTCTGCCAAATAACTTCTTACAAAGTAATTGTTTGAGTACATAATTTTTGGCTACATTCAGAGTGAAAAAAAAAAAAAAAAATCCTTAGAAAAACAGAAAAGGTACTGGTACTTTTCTGCCAGGACATTATCTATTAAAACTACACTAACGTTTTTGTTTGAAACAAATTAAATATAAATAACGAGTGAGTCCATCATAAAATTCTCTTTAAAAAAAACGTTTTGCCTTACCCTAAATCACTATGGTAAGACGATAATAATTATTCATATTTTTGTTCCCAGATTTAATGGGAAATTACCTACTTTCATCATTTGTCCATGCCTGTTGACATCATATTTGTAAATAGAAGGAAAAAATAAAGGCTATCATCCATCTTTTTTTTCAACGCGGAAGTAAGCCTATGGGTGAGACTTCCGGTTCATTAGCCACTATAGAGTGTTTTCACAACACGTCATCAATTGAACAGAATGAAAATTGCATATTTTGCTGATCATTGCTGCTGAAAATGGCCAATTATTGTTATGTTTTGGGCTGTACTAATCAGTCGGACCAGGAAAAACATTAGGAGTACTATAGACTGCCAAAAGTTATAACAAATCAAGGAGAAGAGTGCAAAAAGCTGTCTGAGGAACAAAAGGCATTTGTTGTTGGCCAAACTGAACCAGGATTTCCAGGGCAAGAATCTTGACAACATTTGTGTTTGTTCTTGTAATTTCCAGTCAGGTAGGTGAAATATTAGGCTAATATCCTAATACAGCTCCTACGTATCTTTACCATCTATTAACTTTAGTTTGTCAGAATATTGCACCCTTTTCTGCTTACTAAGTCCTTCTCTAAATGATTTAACAGCTTCCAAATGTTTTTTTTTTTTGTTTGTTTGTTTGTTTTTTTCATGGTTTAGACAGCATAAGTTAACAGAACAATTATTCAGTAGTACATTAATCCAGCAATCCATGCTGTTTTTTACATGTGAGTATCTCCAATACGATCGAGCATTCGGGTAACTGACCAAACCGTGACGTAAGTGCAGACCCTCTATAGGGAAATAACGAGAAGAATAACAACATGCTGTAAATGTTAAAACTTTTACTACAAACCAGTGTGTTCATAATTAAGATAATACATTAAATAATTGGTAAGACCAAATTGCAATATCAAGCAGCAAAACAAGCTGTTTTGTACAGCTAAAAATAACTGGATGTGGATGAGACCAGTCCCTTAAAATTTACAAATGGCCGCGCCCACTCTTACTGAAAAAGGTGGATATGCTGTGGAAGTAGCGTGAAGTCACAACAGCTAAACCTCGAATCAAAATCGAGGTAACGTAACGTTACCCATAATACAACACACTGACTAGGTTCACAAAAAAATGTTAATATGTTGATATAATGCCAATTTCCAAACCAGTTACTACTTCGATAACTATTTTCCTATAAATGGCCACGAGTTAGTTCCTTTTAAGGTTACCTGATAAGCAAAAAATCGTTATTCAACCTTGAACGTTGTCAACATTGCCAAACTTTGTTATTTTAAAACTTGTTCTCCAGAAGTCAAAATAATGACATATAAGCTGCTTACCTGCTCATAAGACATTTTTTTTTCAAGATATCTTCCGTTGACATAGTTTTGAAATTTGTTGACAGTGAAACTCACAGCGATAAGGTGATAATCTGTTACCATGAAAACAGCGGCTCGTCAAGACACCAGATTCATCCGCGCAGCAGAATAATGGAGCCGAAGCACAACTTAACAATATTCTATCGCAATTAACTTTAGTAAGTAGTTTTATGCTTCAACCGCTAGAGGGCGGTTAGAAGTTGCATAATAGTGTAGCGTTAACTTACAGGCATTTCCTGTAACCATAAATCACAACACTATGCGATGCATAATGCAAAATATAGATAAAACATAGATAAAAAAAAACTCATATTAACACATTGTGCCCTATTTTTACTGACTTTTCTTATAATGGAACCCTTTCAATCCTCAGAAACAATTTAAACAATGTTTTTAATCATGACTACGTTGTTTTAAAGATTGTACAGACCACTCCTTACAAAGAAATACTTCTGAATCTTTTCCTCAGGTTTTGGAGAAGGGAAGTACATCTCGTTTGAGGAGCGTCAGTGGCATCAGCCGTGTTTTAAGTGCTCTGAGTGTTCGGAGTCTCTGGTTGGAGCAGGATTTTTCCCTGATGGATCAAAGATTCTCTGCAAAAGCTGCAATGCCAAATAACCCACAACTGCTTCTTTTAAATGTGTTAAAGCAGACCTTTGTGTAATGTAAACACATTTATGAAACATCTGACATAATTTAAACATGTATGATGTACATTAAAGTTTTGGTGTTGCATTCTTCCAAATGTGGATGTTAAAAAATAAACTAGAAGGACATGTTTGATCAGGCTGAAGCATTTTATGGTTCAAATTATAAAGGCAATCATTTGAACCAAGCACGCGTGTATGCCAAAGGCTCAGTTTTCTGAGATGTTGTTTTCGTCATTACTCGTACATTTGAGTAATTTTCCATGTGTTTGCATAAACTTCAGGCCTTTAAATTCCCTCCAACAACAACATTCCTCAACAAAATTTACATCTGAACAAAACACTGACCCAAATGATTGTTAGTATGGGAAGGCCTGTGTTCAACGAGACATTATGCTCAAGGACTGAATCATGTAATGATGCATATTGACAAAAAAAAAATGTTTGTTAAACACAGTGAATTTTAGAGTGCACTATGTTAATGCACCAATGCATGTTTTTCATATTTCTCACATGAAATATTCACATATTAATTTCTATTTATGTTGCTTTCAGAAGACTGTTTGATGAGTTCTACAGATGTTTGGTGTATTTTTGCACATTAATGCCTCATGTAAAACTGCTCCTGCTGTTATATTTCCTTTCATTAAAATGTTTGTGTAACATGACAACTTTCAAATATTTGAGGTTCAGTAAGAATATTTTCCTAAAAAATGAATTCTTAAAGAAGAAGTCCACTTCCAGAACAACAATTTACAGATAATGTACTCACCCCCTTGTCATCCAAGATGTTCATGTCTTTCTTTCTTCAGTCGTAAAGAAATTATATTTTGTGAGGAAAATATTTAAGGATTTTTCTCCATATAATGGACAGATATGGTGCCCAGAGTTTGAACTTCAAAAATGCAGTTTAAATGCGGCTTCAAACGATCCCAAATGCTGTTGTAAACGATCCCAGCCGAGGAAGAAGGGTCTTATCTAGCAAAACGATCGGTTATTTTCATAAAAATAATACAATTTCTATACTTTTTAATGTCAAAGGTTCGTCCTGTCTTACTCTGCCTGAACTCTGCGTATTCTAGCTCAAGACTGTTAGGGTATGTCGAAAAACTCTGATCTTATTTTCTCCCTCAACTTCAAAATCGTTCTATATCGCTGTTTTACCTTTTCTGTTAAGAGTGTTTGATCTTCTTTGCATGTTCACTTTGCAAAGACTGGGTCGGAACTTCTGCAGCGATGTAGGATGATTTTGAAATGATTTTTGAAGTTGAGGGAGAAAATATGATCAGAGTTTTTCGACATACCCTAACTGTCTTGAGCTAGAATACACAGAGTTCAGGGAGAGTAAGACAAGAGGAGCATTTGAGATTAAAAAGTATTTTAATTGTTTTTTCTTAATAAAAATAACAGACCGTTTTGCTAGAAAAGACCCTTCTTCCTCGGCTGGGATCGTTTACAACCGCATTTGGGATCGTTTGAAGCCGCATTTAAACTGCATTTTGGAAGTTCAAAATCGGGGCACCATATCAGTCCATTATATGGAGAAAAATCCTGAAATGTTTTCCTCAAAAAACACAATTTCTTTACGACTGAAGAAAAAAAAGACATGAACATCGTGGATGACAAGGGGGTGAGTACATTATCTGTAAATTGTTGTTCTAGAAGTGGACTTCTCCTTTAATGCATGGTTGTAGCTAACAAATTAATATGTTGTGGGAACAAATTTTTTTTTTTCATGCCATATATGGGGCTCCTTACTTTAACACTGAATATTGCTAACTACATTTCTGTGATGAAAGATGTATGCCTAAAGGTTAAGCTAATCCTGCATATATCACTCCACCTTAACATCGCTTAAGCACTTTCTGTCTCCAAACGAAAACAGACAGTCCTTCATGTGAAGTTAATTCTAATAATTGCTTTTAGTTATGCTTGATTTTGAATCTCGTGTGAAACATTTATTTTTACTTCACTCTTTGCCCCTTTACCAGATGCCAAATTTCTGACAGATGTTTTACCCAAAAAAGGGCACAAAAGCACTAAAAAATGACCATGAAACATGCAATTACCTAAAATTATTAATTCCTGAATTACTACAGGTTTCTCACTGCATGAAAAGGTGAAGCACAAAGAGCAGGAAGTACAGGTGGTACCTTAATGTGGATGTGCTGGTTCCAGCAGTTCAATACTTGAACAATGATGCACCAGTCACTGTAATCAGATTTTCCACACACATCCAGTGGAAAAGATGGGCTGATGGAAACATTATGATCTATGAAAGGTAAATAATATGAAGGTCTGTAATATGAAATGTCTTTGCATTAGATGCAAAATATAAGATCACGGCTGTACCTGCTCTTAAATAGAATCTTTTCACTAACTTAACTTTTCTTTGCTCAGTCTTTTAATCATCTGCTGATTTTGTTAGTTTTTGTGGATGTATGAAGCCAGTTCTTCTCAAGTTCACACAGGTGTCCTGGCAGAGGAATCACAAGTGTAGTTCATTAAATTATAGATCTACTGTTTCATTGTTTAAAACCTTACTATCTTTAAAATAAATACAGTATGGTTTGCTTTTAAAAAGGAATGAAAAATATGAGGATTAAAAATATGACAAAGCAGACATAATCTTTCCAACCCTCTTCATAAACATTAATCCGTTAGTTTAAAAAATTCTCATGACTCTTCCCTTAGATGCAGCTGACCCTGTTTATAGAAATATGAAAATTGTGCCTTGGTTTGTCCCAGGAGAGACTCTGGGTCCTATACAAGTGGTACTCTGGGGTTTTTGGTTTTATCTTGTGCCTTAATCCTCAGTGGATGGAACATTTCTCCTGCTGTCTCTGTTAAAACCATCTGAACTAAACATTGTAACCACTCAATCCTTCATGTGCTGAAAACAGTGGTACCCACTCAGACCATCTATGTGTGAAAAGGTAAAATGTGCATTAAAATGCTGATCCAATCAGGGGTACAGACACCATCACTATTAATTAGTTTTAAAGATTTTAACAATGCAATTAAAAATTATTTCCAGACATAGCACTCACAAAGAACAATTTCTAGCTAAGTAAACTAGAAAATATAAATTCATTAAAGAAATGAACATGACTTTCATACAACTTTTTATGATACATTTTATTAGTTTTCATAGTTTTTTTTTGTTTTTTTTTTTTGTTTTTTTTGCCACCACAATTTTTAATACAATTTATTTTATAATTTCATGTTTCTAGGTTTTCCATTACTCTATGAATCTCACTGTATATTATCTATATGTTCTGTTATATAGTGCCACCTAGTGAACATTATCTGTAAGTGTGTAATTTGTGCATCAATAATGTTGCAGAATATCATAAATATTAACTCGTTTTAAGCTGTGAAAAAGCAATTTACTGAAAATCTTTACCTTTGCTGTTGCTTAAATGTCATTACAATTAGTGCATATTTCAATTTCCGGGGTCACAGTCAATTACAAGACGATACAAGGCATCAAACCAATGACTGGAAACCTGACTGCTGTGATAATGATTTGTTTCCCATCATTCATTTTCCCAATCCAAAGACATGCAGCATACATGAACTGGAGTCATTAAATTGTGTGTTTGCCCTGCGATGGACTGGCCATCCAGGGCGTTTGGATGCTGGGATAGAGATCACAGTGACACTGTGACTTTCTTTCTTACTGTTCAGAAACTTTTGATTGGTAGTAAATATTATGTGTTCAAAAATAATGTTCATCTTGTTTAATGTAAATGTGATTTTCAGCTGAAGTAGCAGGTTTGTGTTCAGTGTCTGTCTGCAGGTCATTTACTTCTTTATGTAGTCTTTGTGTTATGTATCAAAATGACAAAAACACCATAATTTGCTTTACAACCAGTCAAATGACATACTTTTAATACCATTCTGATATCATTTCAGTGGAACTAAAGTAATAGAGTATTTTGTTGGTAACCTGGTTCTGTTTAACTTTCAAATTCCTGTTTAAAAATAATAAACCCAACCAGACCACTTCCATTAGAAACCTGTTCAGGACGGTTTCTCTTATATATCACTTACCTGTGATCACCAGATCCACAACGGTCACAATGAAATATTCTGTTGTTTAAAGAGGTTGATCGTTTCAGGTGTCTGTATTCATTGATCAGGTGAGTTTCAGTTTCTCTGAATTTCTCACCGAACTCCATGTCAGAGCTCCTCCTGTATTTATTACACATTTACATTTGTCGCTGTATTCAGTGTGCTGGGTTAATGTGTGTCTGTTTTGGGACTGATGTTTCTATCAGCTCATGATGAAAAGATACAGCAGACATGTTGATAGATACAGCTGATATGTTATGGGACGCCTGTCATCCTCATAAATCCAGGGTTCAGATGAGCAGGTGGAAACCTGCTCTAAGAAACATTACTACTCAAACACACAGCAGCAGCAGCAAATAAACGCTGGGATTTCTTTGATGTCAGTGTTTGGTGAAAAATCAGATACACTAAGGTAAGAGAGTTGTTGGTAAAAACGTATAAAAGCCTGAGTTTCTGGAGAAGAAAGTCATGCAGGTTCAGAACCACATGAAGGTGAGTAATAAAGCATCTTTAGTCTTGCTTCGTTTAAAGATCAAAAACAAACAACAATGTAACTACGCTGAAATATGCAGAAACATTAATAAAAAAATACATGGATAATCACGTTATAAATGTACAAATCACTTGATTTCTCTATATTTTAGTCTGGTGTTACATATATAGTAATTTCCAAAAGTCTTCAGTAGAGGACGCCATTCTCTCATAGTAGCTGCTTTTTTTCATTTACTGATGTACCACAGTAATATCACAGAACATTTTGTAACAGAGATGATTGAAAATAACCTTCATACAACAGTTTATGTCTTATAGTCTTTTATATGGTTTAGTGTATTTTAATGTAAACTTTTACATTTTATATATAAAAAAGATTAGAAAGTGTTAAAAAAAAAATCACATTTTAAAACAAGCATATTTTTAGTGTTAAATATGGCATGAAAAAATCTTTCATCACTTGAGTAGTGACACATACTGTACATTATTAAGAGTTTCTGATTTTACGATTTTTAATTGTAAAAATAATTATTTTTATGTTTTAATTGCATTTTGAGGTGTAAATTCATGTATTATAATTGACAGGTGTGATGATCAGTGGGCTTGAGTTTTTACCTCCATCAATATTGCATGGGCTAAAATATGGATAGAGTTTTTCATTAAAAGACTGACCAGTGAAAGAGTACAAAAAAGAACTGGACTCAACATCATAAAAGGAGACCAGACCCTCCTCATGATCCACAAACACACCGACCCGCTGCGGCTTCACTCTCAGAGACAGAGAGACAGAGGGACCAGCACAGGCTTCATATTCATTCTCCTTCCTCAGAACAACAGTCCAGTATCCATTACTGGGACTCAGAGGGGTCGATCCCTTCCTGTCAATGGATTCTCTGGCCACTCCTAAACCCCATTCAGTCTTTCCCTTCACCTGCACCTCAAAATAAAATCTCCCTGAGGAGAATCCCTCCTTTCCCAGGACAGAGACATCTGTATCAAATCTCTCTGGGTTGTCTGGGAGGTTCTTTATAATGTCTTCTTCTCTCACTTGTTTTCCATCATCAGACAGGATGAGTTTAGGATGAGCTGTATCAGGATCCAAAGTCACATCCACTGGAAAAACAGTTAATTTTACACTGAAAACTAAAGCCCAGTACCGTAAAGCTGTCTATCACTGATGTCTGTTATTCTTCCAAAACATGTAAAAGTCTTCTCTCTAACTGCTAAACTTAATGTTAAGTGAATGTTTTTTTTCTAAAGTCTCATGGTTGTGCTTAAAGGGATGAAGCTTCTAGTACAAGATGAATTTGCTATATTTGCATACTTTACGAAATTACAGACTACATGAAAATTACCTGCCAAAATACTGTGAGGTGCTGATAATAAACCACAAACACATAATCACATACTTCACTTATTTCAGCTTGAACCAGACTCATTCTTCCTTGTTCTTAGTCTTTTCTTCCTGATATTAAAAGATGATCAAATAGCCTACAAGTACTTGTGTGATGTATTTGACATTGACATACCAGTTTGCATGAGTTTCTCATCTAAAGTTTCCTGCAGGTCAGTCAGAGCTCTCCTCAGAGTTACTAGACTCTTATCATCAGTTTTCACACTGATCTCAGGCCAGTTCCTGGTGTTTGTAGGGCTGCACAGGGATGAGTAAATCTACAGCAGGAGAGAGGAGAAATCCTTTAGAATTAGGGGGTGTTTATGGTGTCATATACTGCATTATCATTGATCAGAGAGATGTTCACTGACCTGTAGGAGGTGGAGGTGATCTTCAGTGTGTGAGAGCTGCTCCAGCTCAGTGTTTCTCATCATTAGCTCAGTGATCTCCTGCTTCAGACCTTCAATGAGCTCTTGCTCCTGTTTCTCTTCTGTTTTCTGCTGCTCCTCCATCATCTCCAGCAGTTCAGTCTGACATCTCTCAATGGAGCGGTTGAGATCAGTGAAGAGCTCAACATGGCCTGCTTTCTCCTCCTCTGTGTGTTTCTGCTCAACAGAATCATCAACAAATTAGTGGTGTTTGCTAAGGCAAGAATCATTGATACCATTGCTCATAGTTCAGTGTTTTTGGAGGAAGTATTGAAGTTTACCCCACACCGTATGTGTTATGTCGAGAAGAGGTGATCAGGTGTGATCACCTGTGTCAATATTCAGACCAGCAGTGAGTATGATATTACTATCATATTTATTCAACAGTTTAATAAATAAGAAAGTAATATTAAGTACCTTACATTTAAATAAATTATTGTTGGTTACTTTGTCTGTATTTCCTCCAACCACCGAAAATATTTACTGACTAATGACAATCACTCATTGCCACTGGTGCACTGATGTTACCTTCATAAAGTCTCTGCAAAATCCCTACCACTAAAACACAGACCGACAATCTGACTGGAACAAACACAGACAAGCAGAGTGATACAAACAGTGAAAAATCCCTTGACTGTATCAGGACTCTTGGAGGACCACAACTAAACTATTTTAAACTCACTTTTCTGACTTCTGCTGAGTGTTTGATGTCTTGAATCTTCTTGATTCTGTCCTGGATCATCTGCTGCACGTCTTTCTGTGTCTTCATCAGTTGAGTCTGTAGACAAAGAACAACACAGACACATTTATCATAACAGAGATTTACTGTATTCTGAGGAAAGTTATGCAACTGTTTTAATTTCACAAGAATAAATAAAATGACATGAGCTCTTTTTTGCTAGTAATGTCTACCTTCTTCTTTTCACTCTCTTCCTCTATAGGAACAGTGTTGTGGCTCTTGTGGTCTGTCACAGTGCACATCAGACACAAACATATCTGATCATCTCTACAGAACAGCTCCAGAGGTCTCTCATGTTTCTGACATATATAGTCCTCCAGATTACTCACAGGATCCATCAGTTTGTGTTTCTTTAAACCTGCCACTTTAAAATGACGCTCCAGGTGAGTTTCACAGTAAGAGCTCTGACACACCAGACACGATTTCAGGGCTTTCAGCTTTCTTTTCTCACAATAGTCACACAGAACATCAGGTTTTTTCTCAGCACTTTTCTTTTTATAGTGATCTACAAGCTCTCGGAGTGTGGTATTAATCTTGAGATCAGGTCTTTGGTTGAATATTTCTTTACAATATGGACAGTTGCAGATCTGGCTGTTGTCCCAGTATTTATTCAGACAGGTCTTGCAGAAGTTGTGTCCACATGGAGTGCTGACTGGATCGGTGAACACGTTCAGACATATAGAGCACTGAAGCTCCTCAGCCAGTGGACCACTGAAGGATGACATGACTGGAAAGAGACCAGAGATTCACCAGCACTGATAGTCTCAAAATATTGACATGACTATGATGGTGATTACAATTATTATTATTTTAAATATATAAGAGTAATAGCAGACAGAGAAGCAAAAGTATCCCATGATGCACCTTATAAAGCTGGTTGAATATGTGGAGTATCTAGAGACAAAGGGTTTGAAGAACTTTGAAGAAATTTAAATATGTAAGAGATCATGCTGTCAGTTGGTCATTATTGCAAAATGAACACAGACAAGGTGATCGGTACCTTGATGTGAAGCACTAGTACTGTACTTTCCTGGAATGTACATATTAAATTTTACTACAAGAGAAGTGTGAAAGTTAGTCATGCACTAATTGATTATTTTCTGGGTTATTTACTTACATGGAGGATCATCTATACTCCGTCTTCTGTTTAGTCTTGCTTTTGTTGGTGTTAGTGAAGATTCTTCCATTGTTCTTTCCCTCGTCAAGCCTTTTCAAGGAAAAAAAAAAAAAAAATATACAACATTAATTTTGATGATGATTATTATTTTTAATAGATGAGTAAGAGTAAATAGATAAGCAAAAGAGTCAACGATTGCTTCTAAAGAATCCCATGTTGCACCTTATAAAGCTCGTTGAATCTAGAGACAAAAAGTTTGAAGAACTTTTAAGAAATTTAAATATGTAAAAGATCATGTCAGCTGGTCATTTTAAAGCAAAAAAAAAAATCAACAATTGCTTATAAAGAATCCTATAATGCACCTTATGAAGCTGGTTAATGTAAGGAGTATATACAGATAAAAGGTTTGAAGAAATCTGACTTGGAAGCTGATCAGTACCCTAATGTGAACCACTAGTACTGTAATTTCCTGAACTGTACATTTTAAATATTACGGTAGAGAGAAAGTCATTCATGCACTAATTTATTATATTCTTGGTTATTGACTTACATGGAGATTCATCTCTCCTCTGTCTTCTGGTTTTTCTTGCTTTTGCTGGTGTTGGTGAAGATTCTGCCATTGTACTTTCTCTCTTCAAGCCTTTTCCAAAAAAAAAAAAAAAAATACATAAAACAATGTATACAACATAAATTTTGCTGACGATTACTATTTTTAATAAGTGACTAAGAGGTCGGCACCGGTAGCCCAGTGGTTACTGCACCGACATATAGCGCAGTATAGCTATATAGCGACCCGAGTTTGATCCCCGTCTTGAAGTCCTGTGCCGATCCCACCCCCCTCTCTTCACCCAATGCTTTCCTGTCTGTTCTCAACTGTCCTATCCTAATAAATGCAGAAGGCCCATAAATATAACTAACAGATGAAATATAAATATAAAAAACAGATGACTAAGAGCAAAAAAAAATAAATTGCTTATAAAGTTTCCATGATGCACCTTATAAAGCTGGTTGAATTTAAGGAGTATCTATAGACAAAAGGTTTGACTTGAAAGAAATTTAAATATATAAGAGATCATGTACAGTTAGCTAGTCATTAATGCAAAATGAACCCAGACAAGCTGATCAGTACCCTAATGAGAAGATGGGAAAATGGTGTAGAAAATGGTGAAGAAGTAACTGACTTACATGGAGGATCACTTATATTCCCTCTCCTGGTTTTTCTAGCTTTTGTTGATGTTTGTGAAGATTCTGCCATTGTTCTTTCTCTCTTTAAGCCTTTTCAAGAAAAAAAATAAAAAAATCACATCAGTTTATTTCAAGAAGCAGTTTATTTCCATTCACACTTGTGAAAGACCTTTCACAAATTTTAATTAACAGCTAACAAAGAGTAATGTTAAAGTTTTCTAAACAAGTTATTTTCTCTTTTTTAAAACATAATATCAAAACAAATTATAACAATCGAATGAATGTTTATATTAAAGTGTTAACATTTCATTTAAAGTGAGTGATTCACATTCACTCCTTGTGAAACACCATAAACTCACTGAACAGTCTGAACTATGACCTGCTGTTGAGATCAGAGACAGCAAGTACAAAGGAAATATAATCAGGGCTTCACATTACCTTTTTTGCTCAACATCCACTGTGGCTAGTGGTTTTCCTAAATTACTAGCCACTTAACATTTTCACTGGCCACAATTTTGTTGTTGGGAAATTATGTTTTATATGACTAAAGTTACTACATACAAACATAAAATGTATTTAAATTGATTTCCAGGTCATTTTTCCCTGACTGTTTTAAATGCATGCGCCATCTTTCATATCAAATTCTTACATTTTATTAATAATGTCACTTCATATAATAAGATGCTATAGGGCTGTTACCAACAGAACCAGCTAAAGTGGCATTTAGATGCATTTATGCATCATTGCCCTCTGACTAGAACAGTGGTTCCCAAACTTTTTCTGCCGGGCCCCCCTTTTGCAGAATAAAAAAAAATTCAAGCCCCACCCCTGCATTTACACATAAACACAACTTCAGAAGGATTTATTTGAAATGTAATAATTAAAATTCAGCGTGTGACAACTTACTGAAAAAAATAGGAACTAGTCACTTTTAGATTAGAAACATTTAAAGTAATGCATGCAGCTTTACTATGTACTATTTTTTGTACTATGTAACAGCATTCATGGTTTTGTTTTTTTTTAAACATTTTCTCTTTCTTCTCTTTGTTGTAGTTGCGATCTTTGAAGCAGATTCATCATCTACTTACGCAATTTTCATTTCTGATATCAACTGCACCATCTAGTGGTCTGTTATTTTACGACAAAAACCGCTACAACTGATAACAGACAGCTGCAGCGGGTACTGCGAGTCGTCTTGAGGTAATAAAATATGATGAAATTCATATTTTGTGTTAAATTATTTACATATGTGGTAAGTAGCATAATTTCACAGTGGGGTCTTGTAACACCCTGAAAATGTTTTTTTACATAAAAATCTAGGAATGTTCCGAAATGAAAATTCTTGGCTGAAACTGAAACTGCTTTGTAATAAATATTTATTATCTTATTATTTAATGCAGTCATTTTGTAAAACTTTTTAATTTAACTCAATAATATTAATGATACTGAATAAAAAAAAAAATCACAAGCCAATAAAATAACCACGTTTATTGAAAGTAACAATAAAATTGGACAGAAAATATATGAATATTAAATCTCAATATATTATTTTATTCAGTTCTATGAAACAGAATCAGAATCACGCTATTGCAAACAGGAACAAGTATACACAGAAAGTTTCTGTCGGCGCGTTATCTGAGCGGACTTTGTATTTCCGTTGAGCATAAGCGGTACACGAGCGGAGCATTCATATGGGCCGTGAGCAACTCAACGGAACGCACATTCATAGAGCGGAATATTGAGCGGAGCGTCACACATTGAGTGGTGTGCGCTGAATGCTGCCGGACTGCGCGGCAGATATTTTCGGCCGTTTGTCCCTTTCGAATTTCTATAAAAATCGGCTGTACACTAGCCTTGCCGCGCCCCCCAGTTTGGGAACCACTGGACTAGAACATTGTGTTGGACATTCAGGCCAAAAAGGCTGATTTAATTAAAAATGACATTAAAGCATTTAAATCTAATGCAATGAATTCATAGTGAGGGAAACACAATGATTAATTGAAATGTGAAATGTTGACTCATAAACTCACTGAACAATCTGAACTTTGAGCTGCTGTTTAGATTAATGAAGGTACAAAGTACATGGGATATAGAACAAAATAAAGAAAAATTCCAAAAAGTAGATACAAGTATGTTGCAAGTCTCGGCTCCGGAGACCCGACAGCCAGATTAACTTTACTGTAAATACAGGAAAACAAACGAGAGTCGGGAATCGCGTCTTGTCTCTGCCAGCTCCTCTGTATGTATGTTTATTGACAAATATTCAGTATTCAACATGAACACACACTTGTTTTTCTTCAAAAGAAAATAAAGTCTCAGTATTACTTTTCATTGTTTGTCTCTTTGATTCATCCTTTTGGCCCTGTATTCTCTGCATTTATTCTACTTTTAACATTCAAAAATGTCTCATTCATATTCTTTCTGTTATATCTAGTATTAGTTTACTCAGATTTTGCACATAAATGCAAACCTTAACCCTGTTTTACAGTTTAAAACATTTGTGACACTTATTTCACATTTTGTTCCCCATAAATGAACAATCGAAAGCATATGAGCTACCGTTACCCGTCTCTCTACACGAGCTGATCACGTGATCAGTAGACGCGCCAAGCGCGAGTCCAGAGTGAGTCTTAAACAGAGCGTTTAACTTAACCAATTAACTGTTCAACATAAACAAATGTATTTACCTGTAAATACAGGAAAACAAACGAGAGTCGAGAATCGCGTGTTGTCTTCTTCTTCTACTTATGTTTTTTGGCGGTTTTGGCAAACCAACGTAAAAGGTGCATTACCGCCACCGACTGATCAGGAGTGTGGAGTTTACATGGATTAGGAAGAGAAGAAAGGATGGGGAAGAGAATAAATAAATAAATAAATAAATAAATACAAAAAAACTGATTACTACAAACTCATATTCTTTCCATATTACCTGTCTTTTTTTAAATAATTAAACAATTCCTCGTTAATTATTGAGTGCAATTGTCTATTCCCTAATAAGGTCTTGAGAGATACTTTGTCAAATCCCAACAGTCCTAATTTTTGTTCAAGTTGATACCTTTCTCTTTCATAAGCATCACATTCTATTAAAATATGCTTAACTGTTTCTGGATTCCCACATTTATCACAGCTGCCAGTTTCATGTTTCCCTATTTTGTGTAAATTGTAATTTAACGCTGAATGTCCAATTCTCATTCTTGTTATGATAACATCTTTCTTCCTGCTACCACATCTCATTCTCTCATCTCCTACGCACTCCTGAATCTGATGAAGATGCCTTCCTTTTGTTCCACTATCTCATAACTTTTGCCATATCTTTCTTACTTCAATTGATATTATTCTCTTGATTTCAAATTTGCTCATTGCTGTATTAATTTCAATAAGCGAATGCTTCAAAGCCATCTTAGACAGACAATCCACTTCCTCATTTCCCGCCACCCCAGCATGAGCCGGAACCCGTAAGAAGTTTACCATTATCCCTAGCTGCCGTATTCTATACAGGCATTGTAATACTTCATATAACAAATCTTGCAGAGCTGCAGATTTTCCACTCAACAGACTTGTTAGAGCAGACACTGAATCTGTACATATTACACTATAAGAGGGCTGTATTTCCTCAATCCATTGCAATGCTAAAATAATTGCTAATAATTCTGTCGTAAATACAGATATATGGTCTGACACTCTTTTGGCTATTTTTGTCTTAAATTCAGGAATATATACTGCTGCTGCTGTTCTACCAGATCCACGATCCTTCGACCCACCTGTAAATATCTGTAACTTTGAGTAATATGTTTGACTTATATACTGTTGAACTACTATATTTATTGGAATGGTCTTCTCCTTATTGCTTATTTCTTTTTGGATTTGTAAGTCAATCAAAGGCATCGGAAACATCCAAGGGGGTACCACTGGGATAGCTACAGATGGAGTAATTTCATATTTATTCAACCCTAATCTATCTGCCTCCTTCTTTACTGTCCAACCAAAGCTCACTAATTCTTTATACTCATATTCCCAACAGTCTTTCAAGAGATTCGCGTCTCGTCTCTGCCAGCTCCTCTGTATGTATGAGCGGCAGCTGCAGATAGCGTCCGTATACGCAATTTCCCAGTATCAAAATAAGAGTCTCTGCTCAGGGAAGAAAAAAGGTAAGAGTCCCTTTTTAGTGTTTAGTACAGACAAATATTGTCATATTTGTTAGTCGGGTTTTGATATTTGTATACTGACACATTTTCTGTGGGCACCACAAGTACACTACCAGTCAAACGTTTTTGAACAGTAAGATTTTTAATACTTTTGAAAGAAATCTCTTTTGCTCACCAAACCTGCATTTATTTGATTCAAAATACAGCAAAAGTGGTACAATTGTGAAATATTTTTTTACTATTCTTTGAGCAACAAATCAGAATATTAGAATGATTTAGGATCATGTGACTGGAGCAATGATGCTAAAAATTCAGCTTTGAAATCACAGGAATAAATTGCATTTTGAAGTAAATTCAAATAGAAAACAGTTATTTTAAATAGTAAAAATATTTTAGAATTGTACTGTTTTTGCTGTACTTAGGATCAAATAAATGCAGGCTTGGTGAGCAAAAAAGACTTTAAAAACATAACAAATCCTAATGTTCGAACACTTTCGACTGGTAGTGTATATTATATGTTCAAAAGTCATTTTCATCTTGTTTAATGTGATTTTCAGCTGCAGTGTAGCAGTTTTGTGTTCCGTTTATCTGCAAGTCATTTACTTCCTCTTTATGTTGTCTTTGTGTTATGTATCAAAATAACAAAAACACCATCATTTGCTTCACAAACAGTCGAATGCCATACTTTTAACACAATTCTGATATAATTTTAGTGCAACTAAAGTTCAACTTCCAAATTCCTGTTTAATGATAATAAACCCAACTAAACCAGACCACTTCCATTAGAAACCTGTTCAGGACAGTTTCTCTTATCTATCACTTACCTGTGATTACCAGATCCACAAGGGTCGCAAGGTGTATACACGTTTCAGGTGTATGTATTCATGTTGATCTAGTGAGTTTCAGTTTCTCTGAATTTCTCACTGAACTCCAGTGATGTCAGAGCTCCTCCTGTATTTATTACACATTTACGTTTGTCACTGTATTCAGTGTGCTGGCTTCATGTATGTCTGTTTGTATTGGGACTGATGTTTCTATCAGCTCATGATGAAAAGATACAGCAGACATGTTGATAGATACAGCTGATATGTTATGGGACGCCTGTCATCCTCATAGATTCAGGGTTCAGATGAGCTGTGGAAACCTGCTGATAAAAAATCAGATACACTAAGGTAGACCGAAAGAGAATTCTTGGTAAAATCTTCCAAAAGTCTCTGGAGGAAAAAAGTCATGCAGGTTCAAAACCACATAAAGGTGAGTAATAAAGCATCTTTGGTCTTGCCTCGTTTAAAGATCAAAAATAACTACGTTGAAATACATAAACACATTAATAAAAACATACATTAATAATCACATTATAAATGTACACTTGAAAAAAATCACTTGAGTCCACTATATTTTAGTCCTGCGTTACATACACAGTAATTTCCAAAAGTCTCCAGTTGAGGACGCCAGTAACTGCTTTTTTCATTTACTGATGTACCACAGTAATATCACAGAACAATTAAAACAACTGACTGAAATAAAACAGTTTATCGAAGTTTAATAGTTTAGTGTATTTTAATTTAAACATTTTAGATGCAATTTCACTTTGACAGGAGAAGATGGGAAAATGGTGTTGAAAAAAACTGTTTTAAAAAATGTACATTTTAAAACAAACATTATATACTTTGACTTAAATATGGCATGAAAAAAATATTTTATCACTTGAGTAGCCGCACATAGATTATTAAGGGTTTTTTAATCATAAAAATCATTATTTCATCCAGTGTTTCTATTGCATTTAAGCGTGTAAATTCATGTATTGTAATTTACAGGTGTGATGATCAGAGGGGCTGAGTTTTTACCTCCATCATTAAGGCATGGGCTAAAATATGGATAGAGTTTGTCAGTGAAGGACTGACCAGTGAAAGAGTAGATATGAGAGCTGGACTCCACATCATAAAAGGTGACCAGACCCTCCTCATAATCCACAAACACACCGACCCGCTGCAGCTTCACTCTCAGAGACAGAGAGACAGAGGGACTAGAGAGAGCCTCATATTCATTCCCATTCCTCAGCCACACAGTCCAGTATCCATTACTGGGATTTAGTGGGATCTCTCCCTTCCTGTCAACTGATTCTCTGGCCACTCCTAAATCCCATTCGGTCTTTCCCTTCACCTGCACCTCAAAATAAAATCTCCCTGAAGAGAATCCCTCCTTTCCCAGGACACAGACATCTCTATCAAATCTCTTTGGGTTTTTTGGAAGTTTCTGTTTAATCTCTCCATGTCTCACTTGTTTTCTGTCATCAGACAGGATGAGATATGGATTAGCTGTATCTGGATCCAGAGTCACATCCACTGAGAAAACAAAGAATATGAATCACAACTTCACAGAGATTTTATGATGATGTTTGTAGTATTCAATTCAGTTTTTAATCAGATTTTAGTGAAGTAATGAAGCTGTGAGTATAAATGTAATCTAGTGTAGCACAAACAGCACATTGTACCTGCATACTCCTGCATCCACTTCAGCTCTTTAGAAGCTATAAAAATAAAACATTATGAGATGGTTGCTGTTGCATTTTGCAGTAATGGGAACACATTTTAAATATGGACGCTTATATTACTGAAATGCTGAAAATGGTTTACAAGATTAATATAACATCACTGCTCCACAGTTACTGCGAGAAAGAAGAAGAAAAAGAGAGAAAGAGAATAAACAGAATAATGTAAACTTTTAAAATGTGGCATTATTATATAATATAGTATATTTATATTTCCTGTTTTTAAATAGGATATTTTGTGGCTAATGTTATTCATCTCAGTTTTGGCGTCAGGTAGTGCTGGAGTTCCCCAGCAAAGACGACATTATAAAAATTACATTTTTTAAATGTTATGCTCAAATCTGTAAAAATCTTCTCTCCAACTGCTAACTGTAATGT